>OZ024747.1:6090675-6168175 GCA_964016885.1 Eledone cirrhosa
TATATATATATATATATATGGTAGTGTATATATATATATATATATATATGGTAGTGTATATATATATATATATATATATGGTAGTGTATATATATATATATATATATATGGTAGTGTATATATATATATATATATATATGGTAGTGTGTATATATATATATATATATATGGTAGTGTGTATGTATATATATATATATATATGGTAGTGTGTATATATATATATATATATATATGGTAGGGTATATATATATATATATATATATGGTAGGGTATATATATATATATATGGTAGGGTATATATATATATATATGGTAGTGTGTGTATATATATATGGTAGTGTATGTATGTATGTATATATATATTTCGTTTCTGAATTTGTTTAGCAAGATTCTTTATCTGAAATCGTGTGTTGAAACCGATATTGTTATACTTTGGGAGGGTCATGTTGCCAATAAGAAACACACGCACCAGTTGCTTTCACTTCAATTTAATTTAATATATATTTATAAATTTACAAATTTATAAATTTCTGGTTGGTTGGTTGGTTCCACAACCAGATAGTTGTTTATATATATATAGTCATAGTTCTTTCGTCACACACTCTGTGACCTCTTCAGTGACTGGGGATTTCTTTCTTCGTTTCTGTGCCTTTCCTTTCTTCTATCCTACGCCATTTTGTTTGTGTGTGGGTTGCGTGCTCAGTTTGCGCATGCGCCACATCCGGGTGTCTGTGTGTGTTTGTGTTCATTTTTCTATTTTTCTATTTATATTTGTTTGTTTATTTATTTATTTATTGTTGGTTGGTTGTTTGTTCTATGTGTGTGTGTGTTTTCATTTTGTCTTGTGTGTGTTTTCATTTTGTGTGTGTTTTCAATTGTAAGTTGTTTATATATGTGTGTGTGTGTTTTCATTTTGTCCTTAATTGTAAGTTGTGATGTTGCTGTTCCACTCATATTTTCTATTTAACTTTGGTTTTAATTCTTTTATGCTTACTGCCTCTGTAATTTGCCTAAACATTGCGTCTTTCTTGTGTGTGGATTCTATTTTTATTTCTATGCTCTCTAATTTACCCCTGTGTTCTATCTTAGCATGTTGGTAGAGCACAGATGATTCTTTACTATCTTGGAGGTCTCGCCAGTGTTCATTTATTCGTTCCCCTATACTACGAGCTGTCTCACCTATGTACACTATATTTTTGTTTCTACATTGTCCCTCAGTACATCTTATGCTATATACTACATTTCTAGTTTTACAGTTAATATGGGGGCTTATTTTACAGGTTATACATTTCTTATCTATACATGAGGGTCTTTGGAACGGGTATGTCTTGCTAATAAGTGTTTTTACGGAGGTACCAGGTCTTTCTACTATCTTAATATTGAGATTATGTTTCTTTAGGGCCCTTCTAAATTTGTAGGCTAGTTCACCTCTAGGGGTTGTATTGATGAACATTACACTCTGGTATTTATTGCTATCATACCATGAGTTTATTCTATTGGCCTTGTTCTTAGTTCTTTCTATTCTATTCCAAAATTTGCTCCTATACAAGGGGCAGGTCCCATTTATGTCATTATTTACCATTTTTTCCCATTTGGTTCTGGCTCCTTTATACACTCTGATTCAAAGACCCTCATGTATAGATAAGAAATGTATAACCTGTAAAATAAGCCCCCATATTAACTGTAAAACTAGAAATGTAGTATATAGCATAAGATGTACTGAGGGACAATGTAGAAACAAAAATATAGTGTACATAGGTGAGACAGCTCGTAGTATAGGGGAACGAATAAATGAACACTGGCGAGACCTCCAAGATAGTAAAGAATCATCTGTGCTCTACCAACATGCTAAGATAGAACACAGGGGTAAATTAGAGAGCATAGAAATAAAAATAGAATCCACACACAAGAAAGACGCAATGTTTAGGCAAATTACAGAGGCAGTAAGCATAAAAGAATTAAAACCAAAGTTAAATAGAAAATATGAGTGGAACAGCAACATCACAACTTACAATTAAGGACAAAATGAAAACACACACACACATATATAAACAACTTACAATTGAAAACACACACAAAATGAAAACACACACAAGACAAAATGAAAACACACACACACATAGAACAAACAACCAACCAACAATAAATAAATAAATAAACAAACAAATATAAATAGAAAAATAGAAAAATGAACACAAACACACACAGACACCCGGATGTGGCGCATGCGCAAACTGAGCACGCAACCCACACACAAACAAAATGGCGTAGGATAGAAGAAAGGAAAGGCACAGAAACGAAGAAAGAAATCCCCAGTCACTGAAGAGGTCACAGAGTGTGTGACGAAAGAACTATGACTATATATATATAAACAACTATCTGGTTGTGGAACCAACCAACCAACCAGAAATTTATAAATTTGTAAATTTATAAATATATATTAAATTAAATTGAAGTGAAAGCAACTGGTGCGTGTGTTTCTTATTGGCAACATGACCCTCCCAAAGTATAACAATATCGGTTTCAACACACGATTTCAGATAAAGAATCTTGCTAAACAAATTCAGAAACGAAATATCGTAAGCCTTAGCCAGGCTAACAAGATACTGAAAACCACCATGTTCTGTTGTCTACGAAAAACCATAACATCTCGACAACTACACTTCATAAAACTGTGCACCACTTCTAGAATCTACACCAACACCATCAATACCGACGTTAGAAGATTACAACTCACCAAAAAACAAGCAGATAGGCTAAAACGAACTTTAATTCTAAACATAAAAAAGAAGATCTATAGAGAATTAAGTCATCAAGAAAAACTAAAGCGTAACCTAATAGATGAAATATCTAAAATCACCACACCAGCAGAAAAACTAACATTTATAAGCCTTATACGCCCCGAAGAACAGTACATTACTCAAGAATGTAATAAGCACTTTAACAGAAAATTAAAGTGGCTTAAACAGGCAAAGCTAAATCGGGATACTATAGAGTATACCAATAGATATCCCGACAAAATTGACGGTATCAACATGGCCGACACCTCATTATCTGAAGAGTTCAACAATAAAAATACCAACATTTATGGAAACACGAAAATAGATAATAATGAAATGTCTGTGTTACGTTTGCCACCCAAATTTGCGACATTCAAGAAGGTAAATATGATTAGTTGTCTGTCAGAAATAGAAAAATCATTTACGAAACTACGCTGGAGCATCAAAAACAAAAACAAAAGCAACAATATACGCACACACATATACAACACACATCCCAACAACAACAGACACACAGACACAAACAACAATAACAACAACAATAGCAACATACCCAGATACAATACCAACAATAGCAACATACCCAGATACAACAGACACGCAGACACAAACAACAATAACAACACACACGGAGACAACAATAACAACAACACACACATCAACAACAACAACAACAGCAACATACCCAGATACAACAACAACAGACAAGCAAACACAAACAACAATAACAACACACACAACAACGATAACACACACACACACGGAGACAACAACACACATCAACAACAACAACACACACACATTCAATGCCTCTCACCACCACTACAATCTTAACAAACACACAGACACAGAAAACAAGTAATGACAGTAGCACAGAAATCAGAGAAATAAGAGAAAGTAATAGGATTAAAAGGAGTAGGGAGACTAAGGACAAAGAGAATAACCAAGACGAACACACAGACACACAAAATAGGGTAGATAACAACATTGAGCCAGTGGAAAGAGACAGGAGTAATTATGAGAGACATAGAAACAACCATGAAGCTGAGGCTGCTGCTGTTGGTGGAAATAGAAACAACACAACTAACAATAGCGCAAGTACACATAAAGCAGCAGCCTGGAACTCTCCGTTTTATAATCCCTCCGATAAATCATTCGACCTACGACGAGTCCACGCCACGACTTTGCCATTTAACAAACGCACGCAGTTGCCGTCGCAGGTCGATGAACAAACAGAAGCACAATTTAGTATAGCTAAATCCGAACTTAGAAATATTATAGAACAGTATAGCAAGAAGCATAATAGAAGAGAGGCCCAGCAACTGGGAGAAGAATCTGCAAATGGCTTGCGTAAGCTCATGCAGCGCTCGCGTAATGGAGAGATAGCATGCTTTCCAACAGACAAGTCTGGCAGAATGTCGGTTGACAGCCTGCCAAACTACATCCAGGCAATGCAACCCCACATCACTAACACAAGAGAGGTAACACCACAGGAGCATGAGGACAGAGAAAAAACCCTCAATGCCCATATGGTGATGTGGACAAATATAATGCAGCCCAACAAAAGGACTGCCAACAACTTCCAGGCCTGGAACAATGACGTGCCGGCATTGTATGGGCTTCGAAAGGACCATAAAACGGGCTGGGACCCTGTCGCGGGACCACCAACACGGCCAGTCTGTGGGGCTAACATTGCTAGTAACTACAGACTGTCCTACTTCCTCTCCCTGATCATACGCCCCATCATTGAGATGTCCCCAGATGTGTGTGACAGCACGGAGGACCTCCTCAGCAGAATCGACGCGGGTAACCGATCTGGGGACCTAACAAACTGCATAATAGGCAGTATGGATGTTGTGTCCCTGTATCCATCTATTGACGTGGATTTTGCTGTGGAGAAATGCGTCGAAATGATCAGCGAGAGCAAGGTTGAGTTCCGTGGGATTGATACCAGTGAGCTGGGACTTCTACTTAAGCTTACCCATAGTAATAGTTACCTAGACACTTATGACCTTAGCAACCTGTGCCCTACAAGACCAGCAAGAGGCAGACCACCTACCATTACCTCAATGGCCAAGAAAACCCACACAGATAGATGGAACGGGTGGACCAGAGCCATACGGACACCCGAAAACCACGATGAACTGAAGAAAATGATTGCACATGCGGTAGGGGCCAGCATAAAATTAACCCTTAAGGAACATATGTTCAAATTTAATAGTAAAACATATGCCCAAGAGGAAGGAGCAGCCATTGGTGTTAGCATTGCAGGCGACATAGCTAACTTGTTCATGGTATGGTGGGACAGTAGACTTAAACAAAAACTTAAAGAACAATTAGAAGACAGATTAACCCTGATAATGTACTCCCGCTACGTAGATGATATAAACATCGTAGTTAAGACACCCCCACTAAAGAACAGTCAGGAACCTGAGAAAAACACAATGGAAAGCATCCAGCAAATAGCAAACTCCATCCACCAGAGCATTAGAGTTACTATAGACTACCCAAGTAGACACCCCAACCATCGATTACCTGTACTAGACACAGAGCTCTGGTTAGATACTATTAACAACCAAAAACAAATCCTCCATTCCCATTATGCCAAACCCATGACTTCCAAACATCTGATCCACCGAAACTCGGCCATTTCGGACCATACCAAAATCAACATACTGATTGCGGATTTGGTACGGGTGATGAGAAATGTGTCCCGCATGTGCAACCCCAAAGAACTAGAGAGACACATACAACACTTCATCCACCGTATGCAGTTCTCTGGCTACAATCAGAGAGATAGAATCAGAGTGTATAAAGGAGCCAGAACCAAATGGGAAAAAATGGTAAATAATGACATAAATGGGACCTGCCCCTTGTATAGGAGCAAATTTTGGAATAGAATAGAAAGAACTAAGAACAAGGCCAATAGAATAAACTCATGGTATGATAGCAATAAATACCAGAGTGTAATGTTCATCAATACAACCCCTAGAGGTGAACTAGCCTACAAATTTAGAAGGGCCCTAAAGAAACATAATCTCAATATTAAGATAGTAGAAAGACCTGGTACCTCCGTAAAAACACTTATTAGCAAGACATACCCGTTCCAAAGACCCTCATGTATAGATAAGAAATGTATAACCTGTAAAATAAGCCCCCATATTAACTGTAAAACTAGAAATGTAGTATATAGCATAAGATGTACTGAGGGACAATGTAGAAACAAAAATATAGTGTACATAGGTGAGACAGCTCGTAGTATAGGGGAACGAATAAATGAACACTGGCGAGACCTCCAAGATAGTAAAGAATCATCTGTGCTCTACCAACATGCTAAGATAGAACACAGGGGTAAATTAGAGAGCATAGAAATAAAAATAGAATCCACACACAAGAAAGACGCAATGTTTAGGCAAATTACAGAGGCAGTAAGCATAAAAGAATTAAAACCAAAGTTAAATAGAAAATATGAGTGGAACAGCAACATCACAACTTACAATTAAGGACAAAATGAAAACACACACACACATATATAAACAACTTACAATTGAAAACACACACAAAATGAAAACACACACAAGACAAAATGAAAACACACACACACATAGAACAAACAACCAACCAACAATAAATAAATAAATAAACAAACAAATATAAATAGAAAAATGAACACAAACACACACAGACACCCGGATGTGGCGCATGCGCAAACTGAGCACGCAACCCACACACAAACAAAATGGCGTAGGATAGAAGAAAGGAAAGGCACAGAAACGAAGAAAGAAATCCCCAGTCACTGAAGAGGTCACAGAGTGTGTGACGAAAGAACTATGACTATATATATATAAACAACTATCTGGTTGTGGAACCAACCAACCAACCAGAAATTTATAAATTTGTAAATTTATAAATATATATTAAATTAAATTGAAGTGAAAGCAACTGGTGCGTGTGTTTCTTATTGGCAACATGACCCTCCCAAAGTATAACAATATATATATATATATATATATATATGGTAGTGTATGTATGTATGTATATATATATATATATATATATATATATATATATATATATATATGGTAGTGTATGTATGTATGTATATATATATATATATATATATATATATATATATATATATATATGGTAGTGTATGTATGTATGTATATATATATATATATATATATATATATGGTAGTGTATGTATATATATATATATATATGGTAGTGTATGTATGTATGTATATATATATATATATATATATATATATATATATATATATATATATGGTAGTGTATGTATATATATATATATATATATATATGGTAGTGTATGTATATATATATATATGGTAGTGTATGTATATATATATATATGGTAGTGTATGTATATATATATATATATTATCAATATAGTAAAGCAGTGAATTGACAGCATTGGATAAAATACTTTACAGTATTTGTTCAAACTTCGAGTTCAAATCCTGCTGAGGTCAACTTTGCTTTTCATCCTTCTTAGTCGATAAAATAAAGTACCTGTAATACACTGGGTCGATTTAATTGACTTTCTCCTTTCCTAAAATTGTTGGCCTTGTGCCTAATTCAGAAAGCATTATTATTGTTATATTTGGGGGGGGGGGGTTATGTTGTCCTAATATTGCCAAAAATAGTAAAACGCACTCAGTTTGGTTTGGTTTTCACTTCAGTATATTTTTATTATTAATTTAGCCGGAAATCAATGTTTATTATTGATTGACCAACAGTTAAAATATAAATATAATTTCTCAAATTTCTTTTGTCACACCAAACAGTGAGTGTGTTTTACTATTTCTGGCAATATTATAACAATGGCAGTATTGGTAGAGGGTCAGACATGCTTTCCAACGTAGTTACATCCCTTTACGATCTGAGTTCAAATCCCGCCGAGGTTAACTTTGCCTTTCATCCTTACAGGGTCGATAAAATAAAGTACCAGTAATGTACTGGGTAATTGCTGGCCTTGTGCCAAAACTAGAAACAATTATAACAATATGACCCTCCCCAAATATAACAATATCTGTTTCAACACACAATTTCATATCAAAAACCTTGTAAAACATTATTATTTTATTCTGGCGGTGGATTGGCAGTATCGGTAGAGCGTCAGACGCCAAGCTTTTCAGCAAAGAGTTACGGCCCTTTATGGTCTGAGTAAAATCCCGCCGAGGTTAACTTTGCCTTTCATCCTTACGGGGTCGATAAAATAAAGTACCAGTAATACACTGGGATAATTGCTGGCCTTGTGCCAAAAGTATAAACTGTTGTTGTAGTTGTTATAGATTTGTTGGTGTCTTATTTCAGTGGGGTGATCATTGAAGAGAACAGAGAAGAGTCCAACATAGAATTAACAGCCAAGTCAGGATCAGCATATTTAATGTTTTTCAGTGATCTAGCTTTTAACATGTCTGGATTTAACATTAGCTACAGGTAAGTGTTTGTTTGATGATGATGGTGATGGTGGTGGTGGTGGTGGTGGTGGTGGTGATATGATGTTGATGGTAGTGGTGATGGTGGTGGTGATATGTTGATGGTAGTGGTGATGGTGGTGGTGGTGGTGGTATGATGTTGATGGTAGTGGTGATATGTTGATGGTAGTGGTGATGATGGTGGTGATATGATGTTGATGGTAGTGGTGATGGTGGTGGTGATATGTTGATGGTAATGGTGATGATGGTGGTGGTGATGATGTTGATGGTAGTGGTGATGGTGGTGGTGATATGTTGATGGTAGTGGTGATGATGGTGGTGATATGATGTTGATGGTAGTGGTGATGGTGGTGGTGATGTTGATGGTGGTGGTGATGGTGGTGGTGGTATGATGTTGATGGTAGTGGTGATGGTGGTGGTGATATGTTGATGGTAGTGGTGATGGTGGTGGTGGTATGATGTTGATGGTAGTGGTGATGGTGGTGGTGATATGATGTTGATGGTAATGGTGATGATGGTGGTGGTGATGATGTTGATGGTGGTGGTAGTGATATGATGTTGATGGTAATGGTGATGATGGTGATATGATGTTGATGGTAATGTTGATGGTGGTAGTGGTGATATGATGTTGGTGGTAATGGTGATGGTAATCTTGATGATGATGGTGGTGATGATATGATGGTGATGGTAATGGTGATGGTAATGTTGATGATAGTGGTGATGATGATATGATGATTAAGTTTATATATATATAATAGAATATATATATATATATATATAATAGAAAATATATATATATATATAATAGAAAATATATATATATATATATATATAATAGAAAATATATATATATATATATATAATAGAAAATATATATATATATATATATAATAGAAAATATATATATATATATATATAATAGAAAATATATATATATATATATATAATAGAAAATATATATATATATATATAATAGAAAATATATATATATATATATATAATAGAAAATATATATATATATATAATAGAAAATATATATATATATATATAATAGAAAATATATATATATAAAGTTTATGTATTTATATGTATATCTGTTTTCAGAGTTGGAGGTTGTCCATTAAAGTGTTCAGGCCGTGGTGTTTGTGAAAATTATGTGTGTCAGTGCCAGAAAGGTTATATAGGTGATGGCTGTGAGATTGACCTTTGTCCAAACAATTGCTCCAACCATGGAAATTGCTGGAACAATCAGTGTGAATGTGATATTGGATATATCGGTAAGGAAATATTATATTTACTCTATTTCTACTTTTTCTCCCCCAACATTCTTCAGGTTTTTTCTTGTTCTTCTTACTTTATTTGTATTTTTCGATATTTTGTGTGTCTTTTGTATTCTATCACTTTCTTGTTGTTGTTGTTGTTGTCTCCTGTTGTTGTGTATTCTGTCCTGTTATTGTATAGTCTTCTGTAGTTGTTGTTGTTAACCCTTTCATGACTGCATTTCTATGGATTTACTAAAATTATTAATTATTTCATTACTATAGAGTAACTTAATGTAATGTTCTTATATAAAATTATATTAGAAAATTTAAATTTAAATTGGAAACCTTTAAAATAGGTGGTTTTGATACATAGAACCAGAGCCGGTTTTGGCTGGGTAGGTAACTAAAGGATTAAAATACCCAAGAAACCTATGAGATACAACCTTACTGGGGGACAACTAAACCTACATAGGTGTGAGATGTAACAGTGCCCTCACATTAAATCACCCAAGAAACCTATTGGGGGACCAACTAAACCTACATAGGTGTAAGATGTAACAGTGCCCTCACATTAAATCACCCAAGAAACCTATTGGGGGACCAACTAAACCTACATAGGTGTAAGATGTAACAGTGCCCTCACATTAAATCACCCAAGAAACCTATTGGGGGACCAACTAAACCTACATAGGTGTAAGATGTAACAGTGCCCTCACATTAAATCACCCAAGAAACCTATTGGGGACAACTAAACCTACATAGGTGTAAGATGTAACAGTGCCCTCACATTAAATCACCCAAGAAACCTATTGGGGGACCAACTAAACCTACATAGGTGTAAGATGTAACAGTGCCCTCATATTAAATCACCCAAGAAACCTATTGGGGGACCAACTAAACCTACATAGGTGTGAGATGTAACAGTGCCCTCACATTAAATCACTCAAGAAACCTATTGGGGACAACTAAACCTACATAGGTGTAAGATGTAACAGTGCCCTCACATTAAATCACCCAAGAAACCTATTGGGGGGCAACTAAACCTACATAGGTGTAAGATGTAACAGTGCCCTCACATTAAATCACTCAAGAAACCTATTGGGGACCAACTAAATCTCAATAGGAGTGAGATGTAAATTTCATTTTTTTCTTTTGATTCGCTTTATTCTGTAGGTGATGATTGCAGTCGGAGAGAGGGCAGTGATTTGTGGACACGGTTACCACCTGAGAAGCAAATAAGTGGAAGAGCATCACAGCAAGTGGCTCAGGTCAATGATACTGTGTGGGTTGTGGGAGGTTATAGTTTTGAGGAAGATGCCATGTTGATGTCTGTGTGAGTACTTTAACCATTTCCTAACTATTTCTCTTAAAAGTTTGGCTGGAATTTACTACAATTATTAATTATTTCATTATTAAGATACTACCTTAACATATTTTAAATAGTAACACTCTAGTTCAATTAATTAATGAAGAATTTTGAGAGATTTACTAAAATTATTAATTACTAAGATAATGGAGGCACATGGGTTAGTGGTTAGAGCATTGGCCTTGCAATCGAAAGGTTGTGAGTTCAATTCTCAGACCGGGTGATGTGTTGTTTCCTTGAGCAAGACACTTTATTTCACATTGCTCCAGTTTACTCAACTGTAGAAATGAGATGATAGGGACTGGGGTCCATATCATTCCACTGCAAAGTGGTCGTAGAGGTGCCACGAAAAAAAAGCACACAGCACTCGCTGTAAATGAGGTTGGTGTTAGGAAGGGCATCCAGCTGTAGACATCAAGCCAGAATCAGTTCCCGTCCCACCCTTGCAAGCAGGGAAAAGTGGACGTAAAATGAAATGATGATGATAATACCTTAACCTTTTTTTTTATGGAAAACTATACTGGAAGATTTAAATAGGAACCCTTTAAAATGTGTGGTTTTGTTTCATAGAACCAGAGATGGGTTGGGTTGGTATGCAAAGGGTTAAACATTTTTGAGTGATTTACTAAAATTATTTTTATAAGATAATTGAATTAAAATATTCCAATTGTATTTAATTTTTAACAATTAAAAAATTTTTTTTTTTAAATTTCAGATTCAATTTAACAGAGGAAAAATGGACGATGTTCCATGCCCCTCCTCTAGGTCCAGATCCAAGGAGTCAACTCCCTAGTCCTCGCCATGGACACTCACTTGTACTCCATGAGGTAAATTACACCTTGCAACATATACCTTTTATGATTATATAGGTGTCAGTGTGCACACATATATATATATATATATAGATATATATGTGGAGAAACAGATATAAATATATATACACACACAACACACCCAACACACAATGCACACACACAATGCACACACACAACATACACACACAACACCTAATGTACACATTGATCTGTTATTCCTGTAATAACTGTTATTGTTGTTGTTGTTCCAGAACCAGCTGTACATGTATGGAGGTGTAGTTGGTAACAACATCTCCAATGAATTTTGGATGTTTGACCTCGGTCAAAAGGTTTGGACCCTTTTGAAGAATTCCTCCTGGGAGCAGTACCAGTTGGCTGTGTCTGGTCACACGGCCCATGTTGTTGATGGGGTCATGCATGTCTTTTTTGGTCACAGCCCGATCTATGGATACCTACATTGTATTCAAGAATTTTATTTTGGTCAGTCTCACATCTTTTTTGGTTTTCGTCTCGCTTCTTTCATCTCACTTCTTTCATCTCATTTCTTTCATCTCACCAGTTTCATCTCACCTGTTGTTGCTGTTTGTAAATTTATATCTCTTAGGTTCTGTTGATTTAACTACTAACATCCTGTAGTGATTTAGCAGAAAATATCTACAAGATCATCGGGTCTGTTAATTCAAATGTTTATAGTGTCTTTACTAGTAGACAAATCATTGTGAAAATTTGCAGTATTAGAATAAAAATTAAATTTTTTAATATGATACAGTCATAATGCTGTTTTGTACTTTTCGAAAATATCTTGCTAATATAATTTGATGTGCTACATGACATTAAGTTAAGACTCTTGGATCTCAAATAATCCCCCCCCCCCCCATCCACACTTATTAAATTTTCAGGTTCTCCCCACCCCTGTTCTTATTCCATTCCCATCTCGCTTATTAAATTTTGCTAATCTATCTCTGGTAAAATTTTGTTTTAAGTGGTATCATTCCAGTAACAATTAATTTTTTACATTAAAAATCATACATGACAAAAAAAAGTACATTACAAAAATCCCATATGTTATAAAATAAATAGGATGGGTTGGGGTCTCAATATGTAAACTAAACAACTAATTCTGGTTTAAAAAAAAAAAAAACAAGGGGGACAACCTAGAAAAATTGCCAATTTTCCAAAGACCCTGCTTATTCCACCCCTGCCCCCCCCCCGTTTATTCCAACCTCCCTATTATTTGGGTCTCGAGTGTGTGTGTATGTATGTATATATATATATATACACACACGACCCACACACCCAGTGTATGAGGGTTAGAAATCATGTATGTGCTGTGGTGTGGTGTGTATTCATATTATTTACATAATTGTCTGTACTTTCCAGGTAACAAAAGCTGGTTTATACCAGAAACGTCGGGAGCAATTGTAAAAAATACCTGTTGGCACTCCAGTGTCTATGATAAGATTCGGCAGTTAATCTATGTCTATGGTGGATACCATTCTGTCAGTTCAGCAACTAATCACATCACCGATAAATTATATTCATACAATCCAAAAACTCGATATTGGTGTGTATATCTCTTTATTTATTGTTTTTTTATTTTTTTTATTTATTTGTGTTCTAGCCGAGGGGCTGAGGTCATGCTGGGGCACTGTCTACATTTATATGCGTTCATACTTAAACAGCCAAAAACTTTTCTCAGGGTTTTAGGTATTTATGTAGATACAGACGCTCTCTTTCTCTCTCTCTCTCTCTCATTTGTGTGTGTGTGTGTACACACACTGTCATGTGTTTCCTATATATATATATATATATATATACACACATACACATACACACACAAATGTGCAATATTAAATCTGCTAGAATTATGTGCTTCTCAATAAACAAACTCAATAGACTTTATCTAGAGCAAATCAAATGTAGATTATATATATATATCTATATACATATCTCTCTCTCTCTCTCTCTCTCTCTCTCTCTCTCTCTCTCTCTCTCTCTCTCTCTCTCTCTCTCTCTCTCTCTCTCTCTCTCTCTCTTATTTATATATATATATATATATATATATATATATAGAAAGAGCCATATATACAGAGAAGGCACAGTATTTTGTACATATACTAAATACATATTACAGAAAATATGTTCTAGATAGAAACTGTGTCTTCTCTGGACATATGGTCCTCCCTCTCTTTCCATATATATATATCTTCTATATTTGACTTACATACAGACACAAATATAAGTGATCATTTTGGTGCCACAGCAAAAAGCACTCTGTCCACACTGGTTGGTGTTAGGAAGGGCATCCATATTTTGATTGTTGTTTTGTTTCTGTAGGCAAGTATTACGGAGTAGTGACTCACCTCGCTTCCTTCATTCTGCAATTCTGACATCCGATGGATTCATGCTGACATTTGGTGGCAATACCCACAATGAGGCTTCCGTGAACTCTGCTGCCAAGTGTTACTCCTTAGATTTTATGGCATATGATGTTGGTAAGTACTCCTTTCTACTGTCTCTGTTGGTCTTTGTCAGTCTCTTTGTTTGTCTTTCTATCTGTCTTACAAATTTAAACCTAAACCCAGTCATTCAAGCAATGAAAGATATTTGTTATGATAGGGGAAAGAAACCTTCTTCTTCTTAAGACCCAGGAAAAGTATTATGACTGTTATAACAGGAGCAAGAAGCCTTCTTCTTCTTCGTAAGACCCAGGAAATGTTTAACCCTTTAGCATTTATATTACTCTATTTTTACAATTGTATTTTTGCAGTAAAGGCTTTATCTTACATAATTATCTCATAAAATCGAATCTATAAGATTTTGATATTATTTATTTTGAGAACAATAGCTTAACGTCAGTATGAGTGGCCAGTTACAACTGGTTTCAAGAGAAAAAGGTGAGAGAATTCTGGCCGGATATGGCCGGTTTAAATGCTAAAGGGTTAATGAATGTTTTAATAAGACAAACAAAAAAGAGATTCTCTCAGTCTGAGAACTATCCCAATGTGTTTTGCTCTTGTAGAATGTGATCATTGGTATTGTTTACAGAAACCACATCTACAGAAAGATGTGTCACGGTTTGGTCATGCTGCGATTTCACACAACAAGTAAGATATTTGCTTTCTTACCTTGGTTTTCTTATGTCTTTTTCTTACTTTTTATTGCTTTGAATAATTGTTTGCTATAAAATTATCCTGCTACATCTTTCTCTCTGTCATAAAACAGTATTACTGTGATAATGTGTCTTCCATATTGCTGTGTGTCATAAAACAGTATTACTGTGATAATGTGTCTTCCATATTGCTGTGTGTCATAAAACAGTATTGCTGTGATAATGTGTCTTCCATATTGCTGTGTGTCATAAAACAGTATTACTGTGATAATATAACTATCTCTCTGTTGTGTTTCAGTGCAATGTATATCTTTAATGGATTCAATGGCAGGATGCTACGTGATATTATAAAATACACCACTGGTAAGAACCTCCCAATCACTGTCTTTTTCTTTTATTCACCCACCCATTTATTTGAATATTGTATAATTCCAGTCTTACTCCTTGTATGTGTGTGTGTGTATTGATTGAGGATGGTTTTTTAACCACCTAACCACTTTCTCTCTACATCGTATCGGCACACACACATTAACTTGTAGCATTTTTATTCTGAAATTCCAGGAAATTGCTCAGCATTCACAAATGCCACCGTATGCAACCAAAGCCAGCCAGGAGTACCGTGTTTTTGGTCAGCAGATTCCTGTGTCTCCAGAAGTCAATTGACCAATAAGAAGGACTATGTGTGTCCTACAAACAGTAAGTTAACCTCTTGTCCTGATCCTCCTCTTCTGTGTTGATTAGTCGGTGGGAGCACTGTTTTTTACCCACGATGAATCTGGCAGACCCACCTCTCCACCTAGTCATCTTGAATACAACAAACATCAACTTCTTTACGTTCAAGCATCTCTACAACCTCATTTGAGCGACCTTTCAATGTGTGTATGTTCATGGTACCAACTCTGAAGTTGGGATGGATGGGTTGGAGGGGCAGGGAGGGACGTGGGAGATGGAATTATGTTGGTCATCCGTGTCTGAAATAAAGAGGGGTCCTTGTATTCTCATCCTGCGGCGGGAGGTGAATTTATCTTTATCTGTGACATTGTCATTGAGTGTTTAGACTTTCAAATTCCGCAGTCCACCCATCAAACAGGTCTAAACTTAAGGAGTAGTAACCGAGGTGGTAACTTTGCTATACTGATTTGTAAGAGTTACTATAAGCCACTCAATTATTATTGGACCATATAGCAATGGTGGGGTGGGAAATGAGTAACTTTAGGAGAAGGAGCAAAAGTCGGTTTTTATAACCTGTCCCTACCCCCACGTCACCCTAAAGACCTTGTGTACAACAAAGATAATAGTAGATGACCGTGTCTTGTTCATACAAGACTATTTCTGGTTTTGTTTCTATGGTTGAATACCCTTCCTAACACCAACCACTTTACAGTGTGGACTGTGGGAATTTTATTGTGGCTCCAACAAGACCACTTTACAGTGTGGACTGGGAGCATTTTATTGTGGCTCCAACAAGACCACTTTACAGTGTGGACTGGGAGCATTTTATTGTGGCTCCAACAAAACCACTTTACAGTGTGGACTGGGAGCATTTTATTGTGGCTCCAACAAGACCACTTTACAGTGTGGACTGGGAGCATTTTATTGTGGCTCCAACAAGACCACTTTACAGTGTGGACTGGGAGCATTTTATTGTGGCTCCAACAAAACCACTTTACAGTGTGGACTGGGAGCATTTTATTGTGGCTCCAACAAAACCACTTTACAGTGTGGACTGGGAGCATTTTATTGTGGCTCCAACAAGACCACTTTACAGTGTGGACTGGGAGCATTTTATGGTGGCTCCAACAAGACCACTTTACAGTGTGGACTGGGAGCATTTTATTGTGGCTCCAACAAGACCACTTTACAGTGTGGACTGGGAGCATTTTATTGTGGCTCCAACAAGACCACTTTACAGTGTGGACTGGGAGCATTTTATGGTGGCTCCAACAAGACCACTTTACAGTGTGGACTGGGAGCATTTTATGGTGGCTCCAACAAGACCACTTTACAGTGTGGACTGGGAGCATTTTATTGTGGCTCCAACAAGACCACTTTACAGTGTGGACTGGGAGCATTTTATTGTGGCTCCAACAAGACCACTTTACAGTGTGGACTGGGAGCATTTTATTGTGGCTCCAACAAGACCACTTTACAGTGTGGACTGGGAGCATTTTATGGTGGCTCCAACAAGACCACTTTACAGTGTGGACTGGGAGCATTTTATTGTGGCTCCAACAAGACCACTTTACAGTGTGGACTGGGAGCATTTTATGGTGGCTCCAACAAGACCACTTTACAGTGTGGACTGGGAGCATTTTATTGTGGCTCCAACAAGACCACTTTACAGTGTGGACTGGGAGCATTTTATTGTGGCTCCAACAAGACCACTTTACAGTGTGGACTGGGAGCATTTTATTGTGGCTCCAACAAGACCACTTTACAGTGTGGACTGGGAGCATTTTATGGTGGCTCCAACAAGACCACTTTACAGTGTGGACTGGGAGCATTTTATTGTGGCTCCAACAAGACCACTTTACAGTGTGGACTGGGAGCATTTTATTGTGGCTCCAACAAGACCACTTTACAGTGTGGACTGGGAGCATTTTATTGTGGCTCCAACAAAACCACTTTACAGTGTGGACTGGGAGCATTTTATTGTGGCTCCAACAAGACCACTTTACAGTGTGGACTGGGAGCATTTTATTGTGGCTCCAACAAGACCACTTTACAGTGTGGACTGGGAGCATTTTATTGTGGCTCCAACAAGACCACTTTACAGTGTGGACTGGGAGCATTTTATGGTGGCTCCAACAAGACCACTTTACAGTGTGGACTGGGAGCATTTTATGGTGGCTCCAACAAGACCACTTTACAGTGTGGACTGGGAGCATTTTATTGTGGCTCCAACAAGACCACTTTACAGTGTGGACTGGGAGCATTTTATGGTGGCTCCAACAAGACCACTTTACAGTGTGGACTGGGAGCATTTTATGGTGGCTCCAACAAGACCACTTTACAGTGTGGACTGGGAGCATTTTATTGTGGCTCCAACAAGACCACTTTACAGTGTGGACTGGGAGCATTTTATTGTGGCTCCAACAAGACCACTTTACAGTGTGGACTGGGAGCATTTTATGGTGGCTCCAACAAGACCACTTTACAGTGTGGACTGGGAGCATTTTATTGTGGCTCCAACAAGACCACTTTACAGTGTGGACTGGGTGCTTTTCGTTGTGGCTCCAACAAGACCACTTTACAGTGTGGACTGGGTGCTTTTCGTTGTGGCTCCAACAAGACCACTTTACAGTGTGGACTGGGAGCATTTTATTGTGGCTCCAACAAGACCACTTTACAGTGTGGACTGGGAGCATTTTATGGTGGCTCCAACAAGACCACTTTACAGTGTGGACTGGGAGCATTTTATTGTGGCTCCAACAAGGCCACTTTACAGTGTGGACTGGGAGCATTTTATGGTGGCTCCAACAAGACCACTTTACAGTGTGGACTGGGTGCTTTTCGTTGTGGCTCCAACAAGACCACTTTACAGTGTGGACTGGGAGCATTTTATTGTGGCTCCAACAAGACCACTTTACAGTGTGGACTGGGAGCATTTTATGGTGGCTCCAACAAGACCACTTTACAGTGTGGACTGGGAGCATTTTATTGTGGCTCCAACAAGACCACTTTACAGTGTGGACTGGGAGCATTTTATGGTGGCTCCAACAAGACCACTTTACAGTGTGGACTGGGAGCATTTTATGGTGGCTCCAACAAGACCACTTTACAGTGTGGACTGGGAGCATTTTATTGTGGCTCCAACAAGACCACTATGATAAAAAAGATAAATGGACCTCCATTGGTTTCAATAACACAATGTTCCTGCTGTCTAATCATTGGCACAATATATTTGTTAAATAAGCAAACACATTGTGTTCCATTAATATATATATATATATATATATATATATATATATATATATATATATATATGCATGCAAATCCTAATATATATACATGTCTCTCTCTCTCTCTTTGTCTATATATATATATATATATATATATATATTTGCATGCAAATCCTAATATATATATATACATGTCTCTCTCTCTTTGTCTATATATATATATATATATATATATATATAATTGCATGCATATCCAAATATATATATATATACATGTCTCTCTCTGACTATATATATGTATGTCTACATTTCAGATGATGATGCCATGTGTTCTAAGATCAAGAACTGCAAGAGTTGTCTATCAAATTATAAGAAATGTTCGTGGTGCAATGAGAAGTGTATGTCTTCCTCGGACTGCATCGATCACCAAAGAAAACTGGTAATATATTAGCTTTCCCCTACACCACCACCATATTTACTACACCTACATGTTTACCCTTTACTTCCACTCCTCTTCCACCACCAACATAGCCACTTTCCTATATTTTAGTCCTGCGTATGGCATTTCGCTATTATTGTCATCTCCAAAAGTTTCACTCACACACCCACACACACACACATACACGCACTCATACACATACATATATACATACACCCCACCACCACCACCATCATCATCATCATCAGGTTTTTACGTCCACTTTTTCATGCTGGCATGGGTTGGAGGAGGCTATTATGAGGCAGTCTTTCTGAAAGCCAACCGATACTTTATACTTACAGGTATGCTGTACTCTGCCATTCTTCGTTGAAACACTTCACTCATGAATGTATTGTTTACGCAGGACATAAACAAATAACATCCACTCGCTTTAAATGTTGATATAGAGACACATGTAAATTGATACCTACACACATGTATGTGTGTGTGTGTGTGTATTTATATGTATGCCATCATCACCGTTTTATGTCCGTTCTTCCATGCCAGCATGGGTTTGACGGGTTGTCCTGTTATGGGAAGTGTCTAGTCGGCTGACCTTATCTTGCTCATATGGGAACTGATTCTGGCTTGATTTCTACAGCTGGATGCCCTTCCTAACACCAACCTCATTTACAGGTTGGTGTTAGGAATGTATATATATATGTATATATATATGTATATATTTATGTATGTATGTATGTATGTATATATCATCATCATCATCATCAACGTTTAACGTCCGTGTTCCACGCTTGCATGGGTTTGGACGGGGGTAGTCCCACTTGAGGCAAGAGTGATTGTCTTGCTCGCATAGGACTGTCTGGCAGGTTTTCTACAGTTGGATGCCCTTCCTAACACCAACCACATTTACAGTGTGGGTCTGGGAGGTTTTTACCGTGTTGCCTACACGGCATATGTATATATTTATGTATGTATGTATATATGTATATATTTATGTATGTATATATACATATATGTATATATGTATATATATGTATATATACATATATATATATATGTAAATTTGTATGTATATATATATATATATATATATATATATATATATATGTAAATTTGTATGTATGTATATATATATATATATATATATATATATATATATATATATATATATATATTGCAGAAGAATATTGCTTATCTTAGTTGTTACACTGTTAACTTCCTGAGGATAAGCTAGTCCTAGCCATCCAAAGCACCCCACGTCAGTAGTTTATCCCAGGTAGGTGATTAGGAGTGACAGAGTATTCATTTATCAAATAAAGGTAGTTAAGACAGGATTATTTCGCCATAATTGTTTATTGCATGATACATATTTCTGTTACATGGTTATTCATGTGACTTCATCAGGTGCTTACGCAATCATAGGTGCAGTTAGGTAATCATTGGGATATCTCAGTGACCATGTATAACTATCTCGTAGTGATGTAGCAGAAAATATCTCTTAACATCCTGTAATAATTTAGCAGTAAAGTGGAGTAAAGTTTTGAATTTTTCTTTTATTAAAACAACCGAGAAACCTCCTATGAGATAGAACCTTGTAGGAGGCCAGCTAAACCTAGATAAGTGTGAGCTGTAACATGATAGGACTGGGGGCCTCTAAACCTACATAGGTGTCAGCTATTTTCATTTTTCATTTTGAGATGGTAATCTAATTTTGTGAGGATTTTCAATAATTAAAAGAGAATTGATAAATGAAGATGGATGGTTTTCTGCTCTATACCATATCACATATGTAAAAACAATATTGTATATATAAAAAAAATGTGTGTGTGTGTATATATAACTTAGCTACATCCACCTACTATACCACCACTACAGCCAGCTATACTATACCATTTACTACTATAATTTACTCTAGCTGTCCCCAGCACTAATTACATCATCATGGTGACCAAAATTATCAACTACATCCTGCTTTTCTGTTAGTCTGTTAGAGATACACCTATTGGCACACACATCCACACATAGATACATACACATTAGCACACTCACACATATAGCTACACTCATACACACACTCATCGCAAAGAAAAACGTTTCTGCTGAACTAATGAGGAATTTGTAGATACTCCACCCTAACTATACCTTTAGGGGCTCTTGGATATATTACTGCTTCAGTACAAATCTTGAGAAGCTCCCCCCTCACAGAACTAGAAAAGGCAGGACTAGTTAGGAAGTTGCAAGTACAGTCCATTGATGGAACTGTAAAAATATGTAAAACATTTTAGAAATTTAGCATGTAATAACTGCATATACACATGTATGTGTACAGATGTAACTTAAAACATGCACACGCACTCATGCACACACGCTCACACACTCACTCACTCACTCACTCAATCACTCACGCACACACACATGTATTTACCTATTTGATGTCTAAAATCCAATGAAAGTCTTATGTCTGTTAGAAACCGACTCTCTCTCTCTATTGTTGTCCACATGTGTGTGCTCACGCATATGCACACACATACATGCACACACATAATGCACACACATGCATATATATATATATATATACATGCACACACATGCACACACACACACACACACACACACACACACACACACACACACACACACACACACACACACATATATACACATACATGCGCACACACACACACACACACATTTCTGTTAGAAATC
Source organism: Eledone cirrhosa (assembly GCA_964016885.1). Classification (NCBI taxonomy): domain Eukaryota; kingdom Metazoa; phylum Mollusca; class Cephalopoda; order Octopoda; family Eledonidae; genus Eledone; species Eledone cirrhosa. The sequence goes on from OZ024747.1 coordinate 6,112,523, forward strand.
CTATTATATTTGTGTACTCATTTGTTGCACTGAGTACACAGTATTGAGTACCTAATTACTCCCCCCCCCCTCTATATATATCACTCTAGCTATCTTGCCTTCACTCCTTACTCTACATCTCTCTGTCTACCACTCTCCCTTTTTATTTCATTTTAACACCATCACCAACACTACACACTACCACACCACCTCCACCACCACACACTACCACTATCACCACTACACACTACCACCACCACCACCTCCGCCAACACTACACACTACCACACCACCTCCACCACCACACACTACCACTATCACCACTACACACTACAACCACCACCTCCATCAACACTACACACTACCACACCACCTCCACCACCACCACACACTACCACTATCACCACTACACACTACCACCACCACCTCCACTACCACCATCACCAACACTACACACTACCACACCACCTCCACCACCACTATCACCACTACACACTACCACCATCACCACCACTACACACTACCACACCACCTCCACCACCACTATCACCACTACACACTACCACCACCACCTCCACTACCACTATCACCACTACACACTACCACACCACCTCCACCACACACTACCACTACCACCACTACACACTACCACCACCACCACCTCCATCACCACTACCACACCACCTCCACCACCACCACACACTACCACTACCACCACACACTACCACCACTACACACTACAACCACCACCTCCATCAACACTACACACTACCACACCACCTCCACCACCACCACACACTACCACTACCACCACTACACACTACAACCACCACCTCCATCAACACTACACACTACCACACCACCTCCACCACCACCACACACTACCACTACCACCACTACACACTACAACCACCACCTCCATCAACACTACACACTACCACACCACCACCACCACCACCACACACTACCACACCACCACCACCACACACTACCACTACCACCACTACACACTACAACCACCACCTCCATCAACACTACACACTACCACACCACCACCACCACACACTACCACTACCACCACTACACACTACAACCACCACCTCCATCAACACTACACACTACCACACCACCACCACCACACACTACCACACCACCACCACCACACACTACCACTACCACCACTACACACTACAACCACCACCTCCATCAACACTACACACTACCACACCACCACCACCACACACTACCACTACCACCACTACACACTACAACCACCACCTCCATCAACACTACACACTACCACACCACCTCCACCACCACCACACACTACCACCACTACACACTACTACTACGGAGAGCTCAACTTGCTGGCCACTGTCACCGTGCCAGCAATGAAACCATATCCACTCTCTTGCTCTGGAACCCTGACTCCAGCCTGACTAGGAGTAGGAAGCTGTCATTCCCTGACGTTATCTCTAGGGATACGGGAATCAGTAGACAGGACCTGGGGGCAGTGATGGGGGACAGGGGATTCTGGGGCATGAGAGTGAGATCCATCATCTCAACAGTAGTCGACGAATGATGATGATGATGATGATGACACACTACCACACCACCTCCACCACACACTACCACACCACCACCACCACTACACACTACCACACCACCTCCTCCACCACCACCACCACACACCATCCACCGCTACATCACACCACCACTACACCACCACCGCCACCACCACACACCACCCACCACTACATCACACCACCACACACCACCACTACACCCCCAAAGCTGACAGACTTTGGTGAGACCCAGCACTTCTCGCTTTTGCAGGGGGACGTAGGCGTGCCTCTATCCCGAATAGAAACCATTTTCCACCTGGGTAATGGCTTCACCGTCCGGCACGTAAAACACCAAGCTATGCAGGTAGGCTCTCAACAAATACCCTCTCTCTCTTTAACTCTCTCTTTAATTCTCTCTCTCTCTCTCTCTCTCAACTCCCCCTCTCTCTTTAACTCTCTCTCTCTCTTCACCCCTCTTTACCTCTCTCTCTACCTCCCTACCTCTCTCTCTCTCAACTCCCTCTCTCTCTCTCATTTCCCTCTCTCTTTACCCCCTCTAAACTCCCTCTCTCTTTACTCCCTCTCTCTTTACTCCCTCTCTAAACCCTCCCCTCTCTTTACTCCCTCTCTATACCCCTCTCCATACCCCTCTCCCTACCTATCTTCCCCCTCTCCCCCACCCCCCTATCTACCCCCTCTTCACCCCCTCCCTAACTACCCCTCTCTCTATCCCTCTCCCATGCACCTCCAACCTTCACTCCTACTCTTTCACTAACTCTCTCACACCTCTTCTCTCTAATTCTTTTTTCTTTTTTTTTCTTACTAATAATATAACCCCCTCCCCCCACCCTGCCATGTCCATAAAAGATTGTCTTGTTAATGTTGTTGTTAGTGCTGTTAGTGATGTTTGTTGTTGTTTAGTTTCAATTCATTACACCTGTCGTCAAAGACATTCTAATCGTGACCACCCAATCATTCTGTTTTACCTGAGCTTGTCCTTCCTTGTTTTTATTTATAAGTACTTGGATTTAGCTGCTAGATTTAGCAAATAGAGTGACTATGTAAAGGCCCCCACATCTCAGTCTTGTTTAACTCCAAGTCAACTTTAAGCAACACATCTATAATCAAGTTTGTTAATTCAAATGTTTATAGTATCTTTACTGGTGGACAGATTGTTGTGAACATTTGCTGTAATGAAAATATCCTGTAATGATTTTACAGAAAATATCTAAAAACTAGGTTTGTTTTACTTTGTTTTATGAATGGACAGATCATTGTGAAAATTTCTAGTAAACTAAATGATGTTTTGAATTTTTCTAGAAGGTCTCACTAATGTGGCTTCATGTGGTACAGGACGTTAAGAGTTAACTCTAGTAAAAGTGTAGAAATAATTTGGACAGTACCTTACAGTATTTCATTACAACTCGATATTAGTATCATCACCGTTTCACATTCATTTTTCCACTCTAGCATGGGTTAGACGAGTTGTCCTGTTGTGAGACAAGCCAGGTCAGGTGACCATGTCTTGCTCTTAAACAACTGATTTTAGCTTAGTTTCTATGGCTAGATTTACAGTGTGGACTGGGCACTTTTTGTAATGACAGAAAATAAAGTACCAGTAATGCACTGGGGTTGATTTAATCAAATTTCTCCTCTCTTCTAAATTGCTGGCCTTGTGCCTAAATCAGAAACCATTATTATTATTATTATTATTATTATTATTATAGGTGCAGGTGTTGTTTCCTTGAGCAAGACACTTTTTCACATTGCTCCAGTTTACTCAGCTGTAGAAATGAGATGATAGGGACTGGGGTCCCTATCATTCCACTGTAAAGTGGTCGTGGAGGTGCCACGGCAGAAAAGCACCCAGCACTCACTGTAAATGAGGTTGGTGTTAGGAAGGGCATCCAGCTGTAGAAATCAAGCCAGAATCAGTTCCCGTATGAGCAAGACAAGGTCAGCCGACCGGACACTGCCCACAACAGGACAACACGCCTATCCCATGCTAGCGTGGAAAAACGGACGTAAAGCGATGATGATGATGAAAACCTTGTATCGTAGTATTGGATTAACAAATATCTTGTGAGTGGAGTTTGGTAGACAGAAATTATGCAGAAGCCCATTTTATATATATCATCCATCACCGTTTACTGTTTATTTCCCATGCTTGCAGGGGTCAGATAGGTTGTCACTAACTGAGGTTAAAATGGTCAGGGGACCATGTTCTGGGCTTGGTTTCTATTAAAACCAGCCACTTTATAGCATGTACTGAGAGTATTTTATCGTGACACTAGCTCTACCACCTTACAGCGAGGACTAGTTGCTCTTTTGTCATGACAGTAGCTCTACCACCTTACAGCGAGGACTAGTTGCTCTTTTGTCATGACAGTAGCTCTACCACTTTACAGGGAGGACTGGGTGCTTTTTATCCTTACACCAGCACTACCACCTTACAAGATGGACTGGGTGCTTTTCATCCTTAAAAGGATGATGATGATTATATATATATATATATATATGCACACACACACATACATACCCACATAACACTGCTATACACTAGCATGCACAACAATAAACATACAAACATTAGATGTATACAAAGAAATTTAAGGTCCACACTAACTCAGCTTTCAAGCTTACACACAAATACATGAGAACCAAGAGATACACATACAGCCCAAAGATATCTACTCTGACACAATGACCCCCCCCACATAAACCCATAATGAACACACACACGCTAAGCGCTCAGTTATCTCCCCTATCACTTTTGTGTGTATAAAACAGTCTTTTCCTCCTCTTTTTTTTGGTTATTTTCAAGATGGTGTGATCTGTATCAAAGCACGTGTGTTCTCACCTCATTTCTAGTTGTTTTTTTTTTCTATTCCTTTCTCTCATCCTCTCTTTCCAAAGAAGGGCTTAAGCTTGAAACATCAAAGACAATTGTATTTCTATTTCCAGACCATCAATACACTTCATTTTCACCTTGTCTTTTGCATTGTTATACTCGTACACACACTCTCTCACTCTCTCTCTCTCACACACGCGGACTCATACACAATATTACATCTACTTTCCAATCAGGCATGGGTTGGATGAGTTGTCACAATTTGGGTTTCGTTCCTCCTAGATGGGCTGGAGACTCACATATTTCAAATTTTAGCATGGTTTCTGCAACTGCATGTCCTGCTTAACACCAACCACCTTACAGAGTGTACTGGATGCCTTTTATCATGCCACCAGCACTAGGGAGTTTGGTGTGTCCTCACAACCCTTTGTTTAGCATGGGTTCTACAGTTGGATGCCCCACCTAACATCAGCCACTTTACAGGGTGTACTGGGTGTCATTTATCATGATACCAATACTACCACTTCAAGGATTTTCACACATCTAATCACTGAACTATAGGGCCCCGTTTATGCAGGACATAAACAAATTTCACCGCTTGTGCTAGCAATATCAAATGCAAAATAGTCATCGACATACACACACACACACACACATAATTAGCTTCCTTAAAGTTACCAAATTTTTACCAAATACACTCAGAAACTCTTACCCAGCCTGAGGCTATAGAAAACACTTGCTACAGAGTGGGATAAAACAGATAAGGGTGAGGTTGTGAAGCAGACATCCTAACCACATGACCATCTTTTCACAGCTCCCCACTCCCTACACACACATATGGTGCGATGAACAAAATGCACGCTGTTCACCCTGTAAGTGGTTGTCAATAGGAAGGGCACCCGACTACAGAAACTAGGCCAAACAAAGGGTCAGGAGGACTCTTCAGCTGGGTCAAAGACATGACAACCTCCCTTTTGCTGGTGTCAAAATAAAATGTACACCTCCCCGGTAACATATGTAAGCAAGATGCTGGCCCTTTGGCCTGTTTGAGAAGTCAGTAGATCTGATTAACCCATTAGCATTTAAACCGGCTGTATCCAGCCAGAATTTTCTCACCTCTTTCTTTTCAAACCGGTTGTAACTGGCCACTCGGTGATGTTAAGGTATTGTTCTCAAAATAAAGGACATCAAAATCTCAGATTCAATATTATGTAAGGTAAAGCCTTTACCACAAAAATACAATAGTAAATATAGAATAATTGTTTCTACTTTTGGCAAAAGGCCAGCAATTATCCCAGTGTATTACTGGTGTTTTAGTAAATATAGAATAATGTAAATGCTAAAGGGTTAAATACTGACTCAATCTGTAATTCCTCTCCAGCCCTTGTTAGAAGGGAAAACAAACATTAAGTGATGATAGTCATAAATTGTATACAATGGGCTTCTGTAGGATCTGTCTACCAAATTCCACTGACAAGATATTGGTCAGCCCGAGGTGCCAGAAAGTGGGACTGACCCACAAGATATTGGTCAACCCATTTGTGTGTGCGCGTGTGTCTTTATATATGTACATGTCTGTATGCGTGTGGGACAGTGTTTATATATGTATATGTGAGTTTCTCTATTTATGTACACACACATATATATATATATATATAAACGTGTGTGTGTGTTTCTGGACCAAGCATGTATTCCCAAATTCTTTAGAATGTTTCTTAGTATCTTCTGATATCTTGCATGTGTTTCTGCATGGTTTAACTATAAGCATCTTGTTACTGATGCCCTTTTTATTAAGGTCTCTCTCTCTCTCTCTCTGTCTCTCTCTCTCTCTCTCTACAGGGTGTCCCCCCCCCCCAAAAAAAAATGTATACACATTATTATTAGAATGCTGTTGAAGTGTGTATACATTTTTTGGGACACCCTGTATATCTGTGTATCTGAATGGTTTAACTATAAGCATCTTGTTACTAATAAAAGTCCTTACTAACGATGTCTGTTTCTCCCCCATTTGTGTGTCTGAATTGTTAAGTTAGTTTCTGAGTTTGATCCCATGTTGTCACCAACATCAGGTGCATTTCTGACTGCCTGGGACCACATAGCCATGGCATGCTGTCACCAGTGTGCTACAGCTCTGTGGCACCTGACAGACAGAATAGACCTGATGTTGATATAGTTTGGTGACAGTGTGCCATAACTGTGGCCCGAAGCAGTCAGAAATGAACCTTATTTTGTAAATCCTAGTCATCTTATAATTTATGTGAAGAAAAAGAAGAAATTCATTAGATGACAGTATAATTCATCTTTGCCACTCTGGTGATGTCGTCCCTGGGCAGAGTGGGGAAGTGTTCTCCCGTGTATAGGAGACTATACGCCATGATATCCTTTAGCGTACATAGTTATGTCCTTTAATGTACTGTGTGATATCCTTTAATGTATGTTAAACACACATGCACACAAACACATACGTTATTTATACACCACCACAGCTATTCATACTTCATCTACATACCCCTGTACACATACACACACCACACCGCACACATACACCACACACATACACACAACTCACACATATACATACACCACACACATGCACACTTTCTTGTGGACCTCTATCGAACATTAACTATATATAACAAGTGAACTGTTAGTTTGCTTATTTCTCTTTCTGTTCTTAACCCCATTCAATAGCAATCCACATGGGACCATCACTATGAACTCTGGTTATATATCATGCAAATTCCTTGTTTTTAAAAATGTTTATATTTAAATTCAAACCCTTCATTGTAATTTCCTACAGATCTCAGATTGTTAGCAGTAATAAGTAAAATATAAGTATTTAAAAGAAAGGATTAAGATAGTAAACCAGAAGAGAGATAGAAAACTTAATAAAAAATTAAGGTAGGGGGGACGTTCAAACTCTACATCCTCGGTAGGGGAGTATATTTCAGTTACACCTCATGGATAACATGGTGAAAATATTTTAATTTTATATCTTATGTTCCAAACACAAGTTTAAACCCTTTACCATTTAAACCGGCCATATCCGGCCAGAATTCTCTCACCTCTCTCTGTTCAAACCAGCCACTCATACCGATGTTAAGGTATTATTCTCAAAATAAATATTAAAATCTCATAGATTTGATAGTATGTGAGATAATTATGTGAAGCCTTTACTGTGAAAATACAATAGAAAATATAGAGCAATGTAAATGCTAAAGGGTTAATAACGAAAAAAAGCATTTTATTAAATCTCTTCAAATTCTTTATTATTTTCAAAATTAATGGAAACACATTGGTTGTTTGATATCTTTTTGGAAATATTGTCAGGAAATGGTTGATATTGATCTTGATACTTTTTAATAATGATATATTATGGTTTAACCTTTTTGGTGCCAACCTGGCCAAAACCAGCTCTGGTTTTACGAAACAAAGCCACCCATTTTAAAAGGTTCCTATTTAAATTAAAATCTTCCAGTAGTTTTATATAAGAACCATATAATTCATTACTATTTTAGTAATGAAATACTTAGTAATTTTTGTAAATCTCTCAAAATTCTTCCCTACTTAACTGAAAAATAGTGTCTGTCATAAGAAATAAGGTACCAACAGGGTTAAAGGGTTTCTCTAAAATCGGATATATAAACTGTTAAGTTACTTAGAAGTGAAGGAATTAACAATTTTAGTAAATCCCTCAAAATTCTTTATTGAAGTACTCTTGGGTCTCAAATAATTGTCCCTCACTGCTTACTAATTTTTCAGACCCTTGCCCAATAGCTCTTATTCCAACCCTTCGCTTATATTTTGCTAATCTATCTCTGCCGAAATTTTATTTTAAGTGGTACCATTCCTATGATAATTAATTTTCTTTATACATTAAAAAACATTACACATGACAAAAAAGTACATTACTAGAAATCCCATTTGCTATAAAATAAATAGGATGGTTTGGGGGTCTCAATATGTAAACTAAACAACTAATTCTGGTTTTTAAAAGAAATCATGAGACAACCTTATTCCAGCCCCCTAACATTTGAGATTGGAGAGTAGAAATAAAACCAGCGTTCTTATTTAAATCAAAATCTCCCAACATAGTTTTAGAACCATATTTTAAATTACTAACTTATGTTTATATTTTATGTTTGTATTAATTCACGTTTCTTATTTTAGTAGAATTCTCAACTTTTCAGTATTGTACTTTTAAAATTAATTTTGAAGTTTTCTTTTGTGTATTCTAGAAATTTCAGTATTTTTTGTTTTGTTTTGAATTCTTCTTCAATTTGATAGACGACATGCCTGTATTTTAAATATACTGTATATAGTTATGTATAATATATGTATGTGTGTATATATATATATATACATACATACATATATTATTCATCTATACTAGATGAATAATATATGTATAATAATATATGTATGTGTGTATATATATACATATATTATTCATCTAGTCCTTGTAGAAATGAATATTAAAACTCTACTTTCGTATTGAGTACTCCTTTCTCTCAGCTGTCAGCCACATATGGATATATATATATATATATATATATATATATATATATATAACGATAATAATGAAAATTATTGTGTAGTGCTCAGAATATATATATATTTATCTTTTTAAATCATTTCAGACCAACAACATAAAAGACTGTCCTGTCGATGTAGAATGTTCCTTTCTTCATAGTTGTGCTCTCTGTCAACTGGAAGGAAACTGTTCTTGGATTGAGAACAACAAATCCTGTGTATATAAAGAGAAAAGTAGTGAGTATTTCCTGTCACCCAGACCAAGCCATTGCTTTACACCTAGAATCTCACTCTTTTCTTTAGCTTTCATTATTTGTTCTGTTGATTTCTCTTTGTATTGCTTATCTCTCTATCTGCAATGTCAGTCTTCTTTTATCTGTAATGTTTATTTCCCTTTATTTCTAATATTTATTTGCCCCCCCCCCCCCGCTCCCATGTATTGATACTGTTTATCTCCCTTAGTAGTGTATTCTCTAGTAATGTTTTCTTTCTTTTAATTGTAGCCATGCTTTATTTGTATTGTTTACCTCCCTTTATAACTATTCTAACCGTTTCTCTCTCTCTCTTATCCCCAGGTACAAAATCCACTCCTCAGAAGTGCAAAGTCCCCTGTCCATCTCATACAACATGTGAAAACTGCACGAGGGAAGAGTGCATGTGGTGCAGTAGTGCACAGCGTTGCGTTGATATGAACTCTTATGTAGTGTCTTTCCTCTATGGTCAATGTACTAAGTGGAACACAGACAAAAACCTCTGTACAAGTAAGCCAACTCCTCATCATTTCTTTTCTTCTTTTATTGCTTTCAGTCATTAGATTGTTGCCATGTTGGGGCACTGCTTTGATTTAGTCAATAATATCAATCTCTGAAGGGTCTTTAGGGTAACATTACTCAATAGAGTGTGTAGCTTGGAGATCAGTCACGCCAGGTAGAGCTGCTATTTCTCCGAATTGAGGAATCACAACTCCAATACTACGGGCATGTGGTAAGAATGTCTCAGGAAAGAATCACTGGATATATTTCACAAGTAAAACCAACCGGCAGGAGATCAAGAGGTAGACCCTGAGCAAGATGGTTGGATAACATCCATGTGTATCCAGTTTAGAATAAGTTTAAGATAAGTACATCATATCCTTGTATGTTGTAAGAAGTGACTAAAATGGTTAGTATTAGGGAGGACATCCAGTTGTAAGACATTGCCTTAAAAAGTCCCAGTATGGATAAGTTGATGTAAATGATGATGATGATCTATGTTTATATATGTATATTGTCTAACCCATGCTAGTGTGGGAAAATAGATGTTAAATGGTGATAATGATGATAATGATCTATATTTCTAAATGTATGTTGTCCATATTTCAGAAAACCGTTGTTCAGACATCAGAACGTGCAAAGAATGTCAGATGAATCCAATATGTGGTTGGTGCCATGATGTAAGTAACACAGGCCTTGGTCATTGTGAAGAAGGTGGTATGTCTGGTCCAGCTAAACTGGCCTGGAATACTGGTTCAACATCCACCTGTCCACTCTCCAGATGGTATTTTGTACAGTGCCCATGTAAGTGACATTAATGAAGAATTTTGAGAGATTTACTAAAATTATTAATTATTTCATTACTAAGATAATAATTTAAGATATGGTTCTTATTTAAAATTATGTTGGAAGATTTTAATTTAAACAGAAAGCCTTTAAAATGGGTGATTTTGTTTCATAGAACCCAAGCTGGTTTTGGCTGGAAGGGTCTGTTTAAAATGAGTGGCTTTGTTTAATACAATCAGAACCAATTTTAGCCTGGCTTGTATCAAAAGGGTTAATGATTAATTTCTGTCCAAATAGAGGAGAAAATTCTGGAATTTATAATAAGACTAAAATGTAAGCAGAATATTATGGATTGATTCTAATCTTTGATCATACACTGACAACTCTGGACATGTTTCAGTACTATTAAACCTTCTCAGTGAATCATAATCCAAAGTTACTAATCACCCGCCTTTTGGATCACATTGCCTATATTTTCAATATTAAATGTTCTTTTATTTTGTATGAGAAACACATTGTTTATATATTGTAATTGTCCTTTTTTTTTCATTTTTTTCTTTCTCTCCCTCTGTCTAGTATGCCACAAATATGTTGTTTGTATGTATTAATCATCCTTTTCTCTCTTTCTCCAGTATGCCAGTGTAATGGCCACAGCATCTGTAATGAGACCACCAACATCTGTATTGAATGTCAGAACAATACCACAGGTAAACTTACCCACTAATATGCTCACATGTATATATATACTCACTATAGAAGACACTCTACGGGGAAAACATGGGCTCCATAAGCCGTAGTGAAGGCAACCCGTCTAGGAGAGTAGACACTCCAAATAAAAACTAAGATAGGGTGGAGAGGACTGTTGAGTCCAGTAAGACAACCTTTCTAGTGGTGGTGGCACAAATAATGCACCCATTCCACCCTGTAAAGTGGTTAGTGATAGGAAGGGTGTATACTGTGGTCACTATATATATAGTTGAACCTTTTCTACCAGGAAAAAAGATAAATGATGAGAGGATGATTATGGATATATCATCATCATTTAACGTCCATTTTCCACACTAGCATGGGTTAGACGAGTTGTATCGATGTAAGGCAAGCCAGGTCAGATGTCCATGTCTTGCTCATACAGGACTGGGCTTGGTCTCTACGGCCAGAGGCCCTTCCTAACACACACGCGCACACACCTTTGATGTCATATTCTCACAATCTTACTATTACTTTTATATTTACTCCACATATATACACACATATACAGTAATAAGTCACACACATACATTCACCTTTATCTGTCTTTCTCTACTCTCTAGGTGATACATGTAATCGGTGCCAAAAAGGTTTTTATGGAGCTCCTCAAAATGGAGGCTTATGTAAACGTAAGTAGTAAATCTCTGCCAGTCTGTCTGTCTGTATGTCTGTTATTTAGTCAGAGAAGTATGAGGAGTGAGGGACAGACCCCCCCCCCCCCCCCCGACAAGGAATATAATCAATATAAGTGGTGTTTGGCTGAAGGGGAAATTGATATGGTTGCTATTCAGCAAGAATTGGTTGCACATACATGTTAAGTGTATGAAACTTTACTTAGACTAAATGACTAAATAAGCTCTTGCAATAGATTGAACATTGTTTTCCTTGACCTTTTATCTACAGATAAACATTTCATGTTGCTCTAGTATACTCAGCTGAAAATGAGTACCAGTAATAGCTGGGGTGTTTAACCTTGTGAGGGATTGGCATCCTGTCCAGGGGGAGAGAGTCTTGTACTCTCAGTTGCTTCACGCCAGGAAACCGGGATAAGCACCGACCTGATGATTCTCCTGGCTTGAGGCAGACTTTAATACAACTTACTTGACAAAAGAATTAGGATATTATCCGGTAGTATTCTAGATGTATATCTGGCAGCTACTCTACATGATCTAGGGAGTTTGGGTCTTCATTTCACAGGGAACCCTATTATTGAAACACTCCAAGAAATCACCTATGTGTTACCACATAAGAGACCAGCTAAACCTCCATAGGTGTGAAGTATAAATTTTCATTTTTTTTCCCCACATATTTTTGAATGTATGCTTTTTGTATGTGTATGTGTATATATGGTGGGTAGCTTACCATACATGTGTGTACACATACATGTATATGTAAATATATTTATATATCTCTTCTATATCTCAATCCTCTCACTATACAGCCTGTAACTGTAACAAACAAGCTAAACTATGTGATGAACAATCAGGGAACTGCCACTGTGGCACACGAGGAGTGGTTGGCAAGAAATGTGAATGGTGAGTCACAACACATCGTCTCTCTCTCTCTCTCTGTATATATATATATATATATATATATATATATATATATATATATATATGCTTGACAAACCACAACAGAAACACAAACCCTCCATCTTAATTTTACTTTTGAAAATCACAAGAACTGTGAAACTGGTATGGTAAATAAATAAATTAATATTCTTAAAAGACTCCAGTTGCATTTTCAATTTCTTTTTCTTATACTTTCATTTGTGAGGGACATCTCTTTTTAAAAAAACCTAATTTTCTTTATATATATATATATATATATATACTTTTTTACCTGTTCCAGCCATCTGGCCATTATATATATATATATAAACACAAATGCACTCAGTTTTTTTTTTTAGGTTAAAAATATTCATTTCAAATAGCTAGATTGCAAATAGTTGTTGATAATTGTTTAGAAATGATGCACAAAATACTAAACATCCAATTGTTTTACATTCTTTCATGTCGTGATAAACTAAATATTGTTGTGAAATATATGTGACTGAGATTTTGAGGGATAACAGGGTACAAATTTGCAAAAATAATTTTTAGAGACCTGGCTAGATTCCGGGGTTATATACACAAGACTAATCTCTTCCCTTTTTTTAGCATTAGAAATGGGGGCGTGAGTCACATTGTAAATAAAAAAAAATATAGTTCTAAATTTGCCTTCCAGATCCATGACCCCTAATCCTTGTTTTATTTTCAATTTTAGGTGTGATACGTCGGAGAAATATATAGGAAACCCCAATGATGGTGGAACTTGCTATTGTAAGTTAATTTTTGTTGTGTTTTCATGTTTATTTTGTGCTGTCTTGTTTTTTGTTTAGTGTGATGAGCTACAGTTAGATTATGGGGACTTATAGCTCCCTCCCAGGGGCTTGGTTTCATTTCAATGGAGATGAATCTGCATAGAAAGACAATGAATTACTGGTGACATTCACTGAAGACAGATTGATTGTTCTCTCATCTCATTTGACTCCTTACCTAATTAGTTGAGCTAAAACTCTTTGGCATTTCTTAACTTCATTCTTTTATGGACACACACACACACACCTCAATAATGTTCTGCAGCTGGTGCAGCCAGCTATTGGAGTGCTACTCTAGATGTGCCACTGGTGCAGCCAGTTGTTGGGGTGCCACTGGTGCAACCAGCTGTTGGGGTGCAACACTAGATATGCTACTGGTGCATCGGACTAGGATTTTCTTGTCTGTACGAATGCAGTCTTCTCTCCTACACGCCACCACAGATTCCTCTTAAACCTGTTTTCTCCCTCACACTTATCCAAACTTTGTCTTTCTCTCACATTTACGTAGCATATCCAACGGAACATGGCTACTTCATTTCTCTCCAGTCTACATATGTCCTCCACAGTTACTGCCCATGCATCACCACCATATATATATATATATATATATATATAATTCTATACAACCCATGTTTCACTACTATATATATATATATTTATATATATATATATATAATTCTATACAGCCCATGTATCACCACTATATATATATATATATATATATATATATAATTCTATACAGCCCATGTATCACCACCATATATATATATATATATATATATATATATATATACAGCCCATGTTTCACTACCATATATATAATTCTATATTTGCAGATCAGTTATTAACAGATTACCAATTTACCTTCAACCTATCTAAACCAGATGATCAATACTACACTCAAATCAACTTCATGAATCGTCCTTCTGCCGTAAGTCTCACTTTCTCTCTCTCTTATGTTTAAGGAGTTCCACTCTCAATCATAACCTCATGGGGGTCGTGGATAGGGACTTTGTTGTAATGGAGCCCTAACAGATAAGGGACTGTTGTAATGGAGCCCTAACAGATAAGGGACTGTTGTAATGGAGCCCTAACAGATAAGGGACTGTTGTAATGGAGCCCTAACAGATAAGGGACTGTTGTAATGGAGCCCTAACAGATAAGGGACTGTTGTAATGGAGCCCTAACAAATGTTTTGTTTCTTTTTCCAGGGTGACCGTGATGTTGACTTCTCAGTAAATTGTTCTGGATTTGCAAACCTCAATATCTCGTATAACTCAAGTAAGTCACAACTATTCTTCAACTTTCCTGTATAGAAAGACAGAAGAGAGAGTACATGTTAAATGATGACAAATCTCTCTCTCCAGTCCACACTGTAATGTGGTTGGCATTAGGAAGGACATCCAGCTGTAGAAACCAATCCAAAATCAATTCTGTATGGGCAAGACATGGTCATCTGATTTGGCTTGTCTCATAACAGGTCAGGTCGTCTAACCTATACTAGTGTGGGAAAATGGACGTCGGATGCTGAGGATGATATTTATACTCTCACACACACACACGTATATATATTCTTTCACTATTATTACTCCAAGTATAACCTGCATAGGAATTCACGTGAACTCGCTGCCTAACTATGGAAACATCTTGTTGAGTCAAACAAAGCCGTTTGTTAAAATTATCCACGACGCTGAGTACTCACAACCTCTAACTGGACTACCTATAACGATAACTTGTTATCCCATATATATATATATATATATATATATATATATATTAGAAAATAGATTAGCTTTCACTGTATTTTTGACTAAAGAAATTTTAGCCTGATAATGGGGTTTAGAACCCTCAGGTAAATGGAAAAAGATGAGTATTGACGTCATTTATCTGAGGGTTCTAAACCCCATTATCAGGCTAAAATTTCTTTAGTCAAAAATACGGTGAAAGCTAATCTATTTTCTAATTTCAAACCTGCTCAGTGTTTCAAAACATACTTACTTGTCATATATATATATATATATATATACACATGCCTTTGCCTATATCATATATAGTGTATAAGTTGCAATGACACTAGTGCCATATTGGCATGGGGAAGGGAAACTTTAATGCATCAGTGGCTGTTGGTTTGCCACAAAATACCCTGCCTGGATTGGGGACCCCAGGGTACTTCAGGTTTGGAGGACACAAAAAATTACAATACACAGCAAACCCCCCAATTTTACATATCAAAGTTAGCTTGGTACAAGTAATTGGAATAGAAAAGTTGTACATACAGGTATTAATTTCAAAAATTCTAACCATCCTAAAATTAAAAAGCCCAGCTGAGGGCACAATTAAATTATTATGGCTGTCACTGGTAGGCCCCACACTGCAGGGGTCCCCGGGCAATTGCCCTCTATTAAATCCGGCCCTGCCCAGAGTCAGTCAGTCATTGGTGGAAATAACAAAAAACAAAGCAAAACCATTTCATGACCAGTCATGACTGACAGGGAGCCCTTTTCTTTCTTACTCTGTTATTGTTTTCTTTTGTGCTTCTTTGTATAGAAATCTGTAGACATTTCTATTTATCATGTCTGTCTGTGTGTCTCTTCAGCTTCTGAACCAGCTGGCAAGATCCTTGACTCCAGTGCTCGGTGCTATAATTATAAAATGAAGTTCTCTCACAAACAGTACACTTTTGGAGAAACTGACAACACCACCTTCTATGTATATGTCTATGGTTTCAAAACACCATTTTCTCTGCAGGTTGGTTGATTTGACACATCTTATTTTTAGTATGACTTAGTCTTTTTGTGGTTGTGTGTTTGTGTGTATGTATATCTGTCTGTATGTCTGTGTCTGTCTAACTGTTTGTATGTTTCTCTCCGTATGTGTGTGTGTCTGTTTCTATCTCTGTATATCTGTCGGTGTGTCTGTTTGTCTCTCTCTCTCTGTTTGTAAATAAGACCATCGACTGCCTTAACCTGCAAAGAAAATACTCAGAAAATACTATTAAACCAATGATGACGACGATGTTGATGATGTTGACGACGATGACTGCAACGGTGAAGTTGACTGATAGTGACAATGACAAAATTGATGACAATGATGACAATAACAATCATGTTACCAATTGATCAGTTGCTATCATCCTTTCTATTATTTCCCTCAGATAACATTTACACAACAAAGAAATATTGATCTGGTTAACTTTTTCGTCACCTTCTTTAGGTAAGACACCTTTTGTATTCATTATTATTATTATTTTCATTATTATTATTATTATATAGGCGGTGGATTGGCAGTATTGGTAGAGGGTCGGACGCCATGCTTTGACGCACAGAGTTACGGCCCTTGCCATTCTGAGTTCAAATCCCGCCGAGGTTAACTTTGCCTTTCATCCTTACGGGGTCGATAAAATGAAGTACCAGTAATACACTGGGTAATTGCTGGCCTTGTGCCAAAAGTAGAAACAATTATTATTATTTTCAGGCATAGAGTTACCTCCCTTTACAGTCTGGGTTCAATTCCTGCCGAGGTCAACTTTGCTTTTCATCTCTACGGGGTCGATAAAATAAAGTACCAGTAATACACTTGTGCCAAAAGTAGAAATAATAATAATTACTATTATTATTGAGGGCAGTGGTTTGGCAGTATTGGTAAAGTGTCAGATAAAATGTTTTGTAGCAGTTCTCCCTTCTCTTGAGTTCAAATCCCTTCTACCTGCTCTTGAGTTCAAATCCCACCGAGGTCAACTTAGCCTTTTATCATTCCAAGGTCAATAAAATACAATACCAGTTGAATACTGGTGTCAAAATAATCACCTTTCCCTTCCTACAAATTGCAGGCATTGTACCTTGATTAGAACATTTCATTGTTATTTGTGAAGGGCGTTGGATTGGTAGTGTTGGACAACATGCTTTGCAGTATAGAGTTATGGCCCTTTACATTCTGTGTTCAAATTCTGCTGACGGGTTGATAAAGTACCAGTAGCGCACTAGGGTCAATTTAATTGACTTTCTCTTCCTTCAAAAATTGTTGGCCTTGTGCCTAAATCAGAAACCATTATTATTATTATTATTAATTTATGTGTACCAGTTATACATTGGAGTCGTGGGGGTGATTCAACACTGATTACAATCTTTCTAAAAAAAAAACAATTGCTCCTCTAGATTAATAAAATAAATTGTTATTGCTGTTATTATTAAAATCAAGTACCAGTCATGTCTTGGGGAAAACCCCCTGCCCCTCCCCCTCTTTAAATGTGTGGCTTTTTTTATATGTTGTTACCATTTTGAATTGTCATCCAATAATGTCTTCACTATTATATTTCTATTGTTCATTATTCTAACAATTTATTAAATAAAATTATTTTAATCTTATATATATATAGGAAAAAGTAAGACCCCGACGGCAGACCTCAAGCCGTTTCGATGGCTATTTCTGGACTAGAAATAGCTGTCGAAACGGCTTGAGCTCTGCCGTCGGGGTCATACTTTTTCCTATTTCCCACTCTACTACCCTAAGTATTGAGTACTCTGGTGCATTATGGTCCATCTGGTTCCTTACCACAATTCCTTTGTTATATATATATATATATATATACACATACAATATACATTATAGCTGGGTATATTAGTATTTCATTTGATATATATGAGGTGTGTCAGAAAAGAAACAGGACTAGGTCGCAAAAAAATATCTCAAATTCAAACTACAAGTTTTCTTCTTCGAGATAATACCCCACTGATAGCTCAGGCAGCACACTAAGTCCACCTTTCTGACACACCTCGGACAATAAACATTATAGTTGGATACATTGGTATTTCATTTGAAAAGTAGTCCTCTTGGAACCACAACAAAAAACTCCCAGTCCACTCTGCATTTCCCCATGCATTGAGTACTCCCATGATTAGAGGTCTCCCAGGTTTCCATACTGCAGACTCTCTGTCTCCATACTGCAGACTCTCTGTCTCCATACTGCAGACTCTCTCGCTCTCTGTCTGTCTGTCTCTCTCTCTCTCTCTCTGTATATATGCAAAAGGTAAACAGAAATAACAAATCAAACAACACAGTATGATGAAATATATTAGTTTCATGCTTGTTATGAGAAGAGTCTTCATGTTTCGGATGCTAGTCCTTCATCAGAAAGTTGGTTGTGCTTTGAAAAGTTGTCATTGACTGCTTCTGTATGCTGCTGAAAAGGAAAAAAATCCATTTATATATAGAGTGGATATGTAGGTGTGTATGTGTTTCTGTTGTTTGTCTGTACAAAGCTATGAGGATATGCGTGTGTATATGTTTGTGTGCAATCACACACACACATCCTCATAGATGTGTACAGACAAAAACAGAAACACATACTTACGCACCTACATATCCACTCTATATATAAAAGGATTTTTTTCCTTTTCAGAAGGAACCAGAAGCAGTGAATGACAACTTTTCAAAACACAACCAACTTAACTTCTTATACCGTTGTTGAGTTCAAGTTTTCCAAGAGATGCCAACCTGAATAAACCTGCTTTTGTACAAACTTTTATATAATTCAGCCATTACGCATTCTCTTCTTTCTATTTGCATACTAGCTTAGGTTAGGCTAGGTGTTCTGTTGTGAGACTAGCCAGATCAGGTGACCATGTCTTGCTCATACAAAACTGTTTCTAGCTTGGTTTCTATGGCTGGATGCCCTTCCTAACACCAACCACATTTTACAGTGTGGACTGGGTGCTTTTTATCATGTCACCAACATGACCGTTTTACAGTGTTGACTGGGTGCTTTTGGTCGTGACACCTACACAACCATTTTACAGTGTTGACTGGGTGCTTTTGGTCATGACAACCTCACGACCACTTTAGTGTGGACTGGGTGCTTTTTGTTGTGACACCTACATGACCACTTTACAGTGTGGGCTGGAGGAGGTCCATGAGGATTGGAGAGGTAGATCTAGGGTGGGATGTAGGGACGTGGATGAAGGGTTGGGGTGTTAAGGCATTGACCCTCAAGTTCATTGGGTTCCTACATTGGATTTTCACCTTGGAACTGGAGTTTTACTGGATTTTTATTTTCATATCACTATTATTGATTGCTTTATTAATATATATATATATATATATATGTATATATATGTATGTATGTATATATATAAATATGTATATATAGGAGGCACATGGCTTAGTGGTTAGAGCATTGGCCTTGCAATCGAAAGGGTATGAGTTCAATTCTCAGACCGGGTGATGTGTTGTTTCCTTGAGCAAGACACTTTATTTCACATTGCTCCAGTTTACTCAGCTGTAGAAATGAGATGATAGGGACTGGTGTCCCTATCATTCCACTGCAAAGTGGTCGTGGAGGTGCCACGGCAAAAAAAGCACCCAGCACTCACTGTAAATGAGGTTGGTGTTAGGAAGGGCATCCAGCTGTAGAAATCAAATGGAATAAAATGGAATTTCTGCCTACTCCTTTCCTACATACTGAGCATGGCCATTTCCCAGAGGGGACCAGTGCCCTATTTTCCTTTCTACATACTAGAACTTTAGTCTTAGTCAAGTTAACTTTAAGACCTTTTGATTCTAGGCCATTCTTCCTTGTTTGGAATCTCTTCTCTAGTTCAGCCATAGATTCAGCTATGAGCGTTAGATCGTCTGCGTATAGAAGTTCCCATGGGCAGCCAGTCTTAAACCCCTCTGTTATGGCCTGAAGGGCAATAATAAATAGGAGGGGGCTAAGGACAGAGCCCTGATGGACACCAATTTTTACGCTAAATTCTTCACTATATTCGTTGTTAATTCTAACCTTGCTGACTGTTTCTTTATACATGGCTTGTATAGATCTCACAAGCCATTCATCAACCCCTAGTTTTCTAAGATAATGGTGTGGGGGACTCTGTAAAAGACTTTCTCCAAGTCAACAAAAGCTAAGTAGAGGGGTTTACTTTTAGCTAGGTACTTCTCCTGTAGTTGTTGTACAAGGAAAAGGGCGTCTGTGGTACTTTTACCTGACACAAACCTAAACTGCATTTCGTCTAGATCAATTTGCTCTCTGATTAGTTGCACTATAACTTTTTCTGTGACCTTCATGACCTGGTCAATTAATTTAATGCCTCTATAGTTTCCTCTATCTAGTGCATCTCCTTTACCCTTGTAGCAGTTAATGATGATGCTGCTATGCCAGTCATTTGGTATGACCCCCGTTCTGTATGACTTAGTTTACTATCCGTTCCAGATGCTTTCAGCATTTCAACAACTATCTCTGAAGGCCCAGCTGCCTTGCCTGTCTTCATATCTTTGATTGCCTTACTTATTATACTACCTTCAATTTGTTCTGCTGGTCCCTCTATTGGATCGATGTGGGGCAGACTATCTTTGTCCCATTTATTCTCCTCATTTAGTAGCCTCTCGTAGCGACACTTCCAAGCTACCTTCTTATCAGCGTCAGTGATGGCAAGTACACCATCATCATTACGGACACACTTCTCCCCGACAATATCACGGTTTTCCTTGAAACAGTGGAAATAAATAAATAAATAAATAAGCCAAAAAAGAAGAAAAAAAATTATAATAATAATTTTGAAGAATGAAAATTCAACAAAAAAAATATATGAAATATATTCCTTTATATGCCTAGCAATCCTGAACACCTCACGTTTTTGGCCCTCGCGTTGTAGAACATGCTTGAACTTTCTTTCCTCTGCTTCCCTTTTTGCGAAGTACACTTGTCTCCTAGCTTCCCTCCTGGCCACTTGATAGTCTTCTCTACTTTCCCCATCCTGCCATACTTTCCAAGCCTGCTTTTTGGCCTTGATTGACTCCTCCACCTTACTGTTCCACCACCACGTTACTCTCCTCCTGCCTATAGGTCTGCTCCAGCCACAGATTTCATCTGTCGCCTTCAGCAGGTTAACTTTCAGGAATTCCCACTGTTCCTCTATATTGTACAACTCTAATTGCTCTTCCTTATTGTCAAAAGCATCAAGTAATATGCTTTTAAATTTGTTACTGGCTGCGGGGTCCTTTAACTTCCATATTCTTCTCCTTAGGGTAGTCCTCCTCTGTTGTCGAGTACGTCTCGTCCTGACTATGAGGTCGCTAACTATGAGGCTATGTTGGGAGGTGCATTCTTCATGGGGGAGGGATTTAGTGTTTACAACAGACACTCTGTCATGCCTTCTGGTAAGGATATAATCTATGACTGGCGTGTTCCCCTGATCTATATGTGATCAAGTGATTGTCTTGCTTTTTGAAGTTTGTGTTACAGATAGTTAGGTTATTTGCGTCACAGAATTCCAGGATTCTGAAGCTTTCCTCATTTCTAGTACCAAACCCATAGACTCCATGGATTCCGTCATAGCCGTCACAATGTTGTCCAACGTGACCATTTAGGTCGCCAGCAATAATTATGTAGTCATTGGGAGGTAGTGAACATTAGCGACTCATAGAATCTGTCTTTTATAACGCCAGGTAGTCTGGATTGGGGTGCATACGTGGATATTATTGTCACAGTAGTTCTATTTAGGACAAGTCTTATTTTAATTATTCTGTCGTTCACTCTATTTACGTCTATTATCTTAATCGCTGCTTTCACCCTTGCTGTATGGTTTTTATATATTTGATATATATTTATGTGCATGAACGACAAAGCTTAGATGAGTTGAGAGAGAAACTGTGTATAAGAGGGATAAGTTGTGGTGTGCGGGAGAAAAGGCTGAGATGGTATGGACATGTGATGTGCATGGAGGATGACCGCTGGGTAAAGAAGTGCCAAGAAATCCTAGTCGAAGGAAGACGCAGTAGAGGTCATCTATGCTTTGTCGTTCACGCACATAAATATATATCAAATATATATTTTATATATGTTTATGCCATTTCTATATTAAACTTGATGTTAACACTCTATTAATGTATTGAGTACCTTACTAACTCCGGTTACCCCCGATGGAACCCACGACTCTCTCTCTCTCTCTTTCTCTCTCATATATATAAGTATACGTGTATATTACAGTTGCCTTTGTTTGGCAAATAGTTTATCTGAGACTGTTAAAACTGAATCAATGATATCATGGGAGAGCCATGTTAGTCTTTTGAGAACAGAAAAACTAGACTCATTTTACACTTATCATTTAAGTAATCAAATTTTCATGGCACTCATTGTGACCTGGTCACTGACATAAAATGTACCCAATACCCTCTGTAAGGCAGGGCCATCCAGCTATAGAAACTATGCCACAATATGGAAGCTATGAGCAAGCTGAGCTCCCTACCACAATGTTGAAGCTTAGATTATGACAAACAGTCCAACCCATGCTAGCATGGTAAAGGGAGATATGATGATGATGATGATGTCTTCATTACTTAATCAATATGTAATGATGGTGAAGAGTTAATGAGAAGTAATTGATAGAAATGACAACAAATCTATCACTCTCACATGTGGTGACATCACATGTCACTAATTAAGTGTTGTCATTAGTACATTAAGGACCACCATCACCACAATCACCACCACTATCATCACCACCACCACCACCACCATCACCACCACTATCATCACCACCACTATCATCACCACCACTATCATCACCACCATCACCACCATCACTACCACCACCACCACCTTCATCACCACCACCACCTTCATCACCACCACCTTCATCACCACCACCTTCATCACCACCACCATCATCACCACCACCATCATCACCACCACCATCATCACCACCACCATCATCACCACCACCATCATCACCACCACCACCATCACCACCACCACCACCACCACCATCACCACCACCACCATCACCATTCTTTCCCCTGCCAGCAAGGGTTAGATCAGTTATCACATGTTGTCTCTAATTAATTGTCTTCATTAATATATTATTCTATAATGACAAAGAGTTAATTAGCAGCTAATCAGCTCAAGTTATCAGTATCATATGTCGTAAGTTATCAATGACGTGATATTTACCGTATCACAACACTGGAATATGAGCAAATAATATAGTATAGATATTTGTGTGTGTGTTTATGGTAGTGGTGGTAGTTGTAGTGGTAGCAGTAATCATGGTGGGGGTGGTAGTGGTAGCAGTGGCTGTTGTAGAGGTGGTGGCTATGGTTGCAGAGGTAGTGGTGGTTGCAGTGGTAGAGGTGGTAGCAGTGATGATGGTGGTTGCTGTGGTAGTGGTAGAGGTGGTAGTAGTGATGGTGGTGGTTGTGGTAGCAGTGGTGGTAGCAGTGGTGGTGGTAGCAGTGGTGGTGGTGGTGGTGGTGGTAGTGGTAGAGGTGGCTGTAGTGGTAGAGGTGGTGTTAGTGGTGATGGTGGTGGTGGTCGTGGTGGTCGTTGTCGAGGTGGTGGTGGTTGCTGTGGTGGTGATGGTTGCAGTGGTAGTGGTAGAGGTGGTGTTAGTGGTGGTGGTGGTAACAGTGGAGACACAGCTTACCAGATAATCAAGTCTCTTCTAATGCAGCAAATATTTTGATTGACTTTATTTCCAGATATTGACAGACCACCACAATGCCAAATAATGGATTAGATTCACTATTATCCTCAGAACTCTTAGAGTTCTTTCTGTATGTTTCTATAAAGAAGCTGAGGCCTCCTCAACCTGTGATAACCCCTCTCACCCAGTCATAGTACACATAAAATGATGTTAATAATAATTGTTTCTACTTTAGGCACAAGGCCAGCAAATACCACCATCACCACCACCTTACATCACCCACATACATTACTGGTACTTTATTTTATCGACCCCGTAAGGATGAAAGGCAAAGTTAACCTCGGCGGGATTTGAACTCAGACTGTAAAGGGACGTAACTCTATGCATCAAAGCATGACGTCCGACCCTCTACCGATACTGCCGATTCACCGCCCTTGACGGTGAAATGACGTTAATAATAATAATTGCTTCTACTTTTGGCACAAGGCCACGTTAATAATAATAATTGTTTCTACTTTAGGCACAAGGCCAGCAATAATGATGTAGTAGTCAGTCAGTTATGATAGGTCCTATCTGTGACAGCCAACTAAAGGTTAGTCATAGTAGTCAGTCAGTTATGATAGGTCCTATCTATGACTAAAGCTTGGTCATAATAGTCAGACAGTAATGTATATATATATATATATCTGTGTGTAGGTGTTTTAACCCGTTGATACCAAACCCCATAAAACTGCCCCTTAGTTCTACAATATGGAACTGTTTGTCTGAAAGTGTTTATATTTATCTAAAAACATTCCATCACAATTTTATGTAACAATGGGGTAGATGTGGGCTCCATAAGCTGTAGTGAAGGCAATCTGTCTAGGAGAGTAGACACTCCAAATAAAAACTAACAGGGTGGAAAGGATTGTGCTGGTGGCACAAATAATGCACCCAACCCACACTGAGGTGGTTGGTGGTAGGAAGGGCACCCAGCCAGAAAAAAACCCCTGCCAAAATATGAACAGTACAACCTTTGTTAAGCTATGTTCCAAACACCAGCTTAATAATGAGAAAGTTAGCTATATTACTAAACCCCTCCAAATTCTTGATTACTTTCCAAATGATTTGAAAATTATAGGCTGTGTCTTTCATCTCAACTTTGGCAACAAATCGGTTAATTCACCAGAGTGTGATTTGAAAGGTTTTGCTGCTATCTCTAGCAGAACAAGTGACCATAAAGAGGGAGACTGACTTAATAAATAATACAATGATTGTCGGTTAAGGACTCAAGAGAGGACAAAGGACAATGTATGAGGCATTAGACTTTATCTCTCTGTTTACGCTATACACACACACACATGTCTATATATACACATGCATAGGTATACACACACATATATACACATGCATATATTTACATCATCATCATACATCTGTTTTCCCTGTTAGCAATCTCCCCCCCCCCCCCCTCTCTCTACATCTATATCTATCTCTATATATATATATACTATTTATAAAAAACACTAAAGAATCAATTGTAAAGCTTATATATATATATATGTATGTATGGGTACATATATATATAATATATATATATACGGGATAACAGATTATTGTTATAGGTAGTCCACTTAGGTGCAGTCCAGTAGGGGTACTCCGAGTAGTGGATGATATCAACGCTTGGCTAAGTTTGACTCAACAAGGCGTTTCCATAGTGATGCTGTGAGTACGCAGTGATTTCTATTAACACTTGCAGTAATGATAAATCAAGAAAAAAGAGTGACACGGTTTGCTATACAAAAAAGGTTTTTAAACATATGATTAAAAACCTTTTTTGTATAGCAAACCGTGTCCCTCTTTTTTCTTGATTTAATATATATATATATGTATATATATATATATATATATATATATATATACAAATATAATTTAGTGAGAATCGCATTTCGGGGGGTAGAAATTAGCGAAACGCAACTTCCATATTGTGCTGACAAGCGCTCCATGGATCTGAAGAAGATACCAGAGCTATAAACATAAGTTAAAATGGTCATACACGCTGAGACGATGGTTAAGAAGCCATTAACCACCATAGCCAAAAAAGCGAACAAGCTAAACGGGTCAAACAAAATGAGATATGATTGAAATATTTACCCGGACCCTTCTTTGGAAGATGGAATACTCTGAAAGTGGGTTTCTGCAATGCCTAAATCAATAATACTGTCTGCTTATAAAAATAAGCTTTTGGTATAAAGACTGAACAAGGCATCGCTTTCTCAACGGATTTTTGTTCTTCTGTCGGCAGACTCTCGCAGGTTATGAAAGCACATGCGAGAATCTAAGTGGAGAAAACCCCTATTTTGGCCAGTGAATTCAGCATGTGTAGTTGCAAAAACCGCACAAAACGAATTAAGCTCTCTACCGAGTTGTTTTAAAAATAAACTTAAGCGATTAATCAGTCAATAGAATATAAGTTGAATTTACTGGTTAAGACCAGCACAACTCTTATCTAATTTAGTACTCTGTACTTACAAAAAGTAGGGTGTAGATATCAGGAGGATTTTTTTTGTGCCCTAGAGTAAAAGCTTAACTGTAGGGCAGAAAAACCTTATATGTTGTTTTGCTCTAGATCCAAACACAAACCTGAAACAAGAGAGAGAGGGGTTGTAGTAGTAGTTTTATTCAGGGACACAGCTAATGTGTCTATCTAGGACTGGTGCCCCTTATTGGCACAGTGTCACAGAAATGTGAGGTACAACAATATCTGAATGGAGGGCTGTATAGTTAGAGAGAGGAGGGTGTTAGCAGTGGGAGGGCTGTACAGTTAGAGAGAGGGGTAAGGTGTTAACAGTGGGAGGGCTGTACAGTTAGAGAGAGGGGGAAGGTGTTAGCAGTGGGAGGGCTGTATAGTTAGAGAGAGGGGGAAGGTGTTAGCAGTGGGAGGGCTATACAGTTAGAGAGAGGGGTAAGGTGTTAACAGTGGGAGGGCTGTACAGTTAGAGAGAGGGGTCAGGTGTTAGCAGTGGAATCAGGAACCTAGAAATGTTTGTAATTAGTCTTTGAAATGTCTCTGGTATTTGTCACTATTTTAAGTGAATGTGTGACCTTGAGTGTGTGTAATACCTCTGTTGAGTGAGAGAGAGAGAGTGTGCTCGCAAGAAATACAATTCTAATTTTATTTATATATATATATATATCATCACTGTTTTACGTCCGTTCTTCCACGCTAGCATGGGTTAAACGGGTTGTCCTGTTGTGGGCAGTGTCCAGTCGGCTGACCTTGTTTTGCTCATACAGGAACTGATATATATATATGCATGTATATATTTGTATATATATGTATACATATATGTACGTACATATATGTATAAATATATGCATATATAAATAAAAGCAATCATATTTTAGAAACATTGAGTGGATTATGTATTTAAAATGTGTATTAACTTAACAGCTTCATATGTATGTGATATGATAAACACATACATATATCTAACACACGATAACACATACATATATCTAACACACGATAACACATACATATATCTAACACACAATAACACATACATATATCTAACACACGATAACACATACATATATCTAACACGCGATAACACATACATATATCTAACATACGATAACACATACATATATCTAACACACGATAACACATACATATATCTAACACACAATAACACATACATATATCTAACACGCGATAACACATACATATATCTAACATACGATAACACATACATATATCTAACACACGATAACACACACATATATCTAACACACAATAACACATACATATATCTAACACACAATAACACACATACATGTATCTGTCATACGAAAACACACACACGCATATATATATATATATATAATCTGTAATACGATAACACACATACATATATATGTCATACAATAGCATATATATATATATATATATCTGTGATATCATAGCACACATACATATATATATATCATACAATAGACACACACACATATATATTTGCCTGTATAACTTGGTTATGACCTATTGAGTGAATGAAGCTCATGGTTATGGGTTCAAGTCTTGTTCTGGTTCAATATTTTGTTGCACACATGCAAGGATGGAAAATGGATGACACACTCTCACTGTAAACGTGGTTGGGGTTAGGAAGGGCATCTAACTGTAGAAACTATGCCAAAATCAGTTGTGTGAACAAAACCTGGTCCTCCGACCTAGATCTCTCACATGCTAGCATGGAAAATGGATGTTAAACGATGATGAGTGTTCTGTGATGGGCTGCATATGTGCTGGACCCTATCAAGGAATGCACTGTGGGACCCTATCAAGGAATGCATTGTGGGACCCTATCAAGGAATGCACTGTGGGACCCTATCAAGGAATGCACTGTGGGACCCTGTCAAGGAATGCACTGTGGGACCCTGTCAAGGAATGCAATGCTGGACCCTATCAAGGAATGCACTGTGGGACCCTATCAAGGAATGCATTGTGGGACCCTATCAAGGAATGCATTGTGGGACCCTATCAAGGAATGCACTGTGGGACCCTGTCAAGGAATGCACTGTGGGACCCTGTCAAGGAATGCACTGTGGGACCCTATCAAGGAATGCACTGTGGGACCCTATCAAGGAATGCACTGTGGGACCCTATCAAGGAATGCAGTAACTGTTATATCTGCAGCAGTCCTTCTGCTGCATTGTTGCACCTTGTTGCTGTTGAAGCTGTTGCACCAAAATATTTTAACAGTGGTGTAAGGTGGGTGGGAGTTGTGGTAGTGGTGGTAGGAATGGTGTAGTGGTGGTGGTTGTATTGGTGGTAGTGGTGTGGGGAATGGTGTAGTGGTGATGTGGGGAATGGTGTAGTGGTGATGTGAGGAATGTGTATGGTGGTTGCAGTGATGTGTATGAGGTAATATTAACACTTTCACACTAGCACTGGTATTGATGGTGGCAGTAGTAGCAGCAGCAGTAATACTAACAGTAGTAGTAGTAGTAGTAGTAGCAGCAGTAATACTAACAGTAGTAGTAGTAGTAGTAGCAGCAGTAATACTAACAGTAGTAGTAGTAGTAGTAGTAGCAGCAGTAATACTAACAGTAGTAGTAGCAGCATACATTTTTGATGCAGTCTGTTCAACTCCTCCTCCCTTCATCTAAATATAAATATTTAGCCTGGCATCATCATCACCACCATCATCATTATCACTACCATTACCACCACCACTACCATCCTCACCACCACCCTTACCACCACTATGACCCTCACTACCACCCTCACCACCACCACTACCACCCTCACCACCACCACTACCACCCTCACCACCACCACTACCACCCTCACCACCACCACCACTACTTCTATCACAACTACACCACCAACACCACCAGTACAATCACCACTGCACCAACACCACCACCAATACCACTGCACCACCACCACCACTGCACCACCACCACCACTCCCATCAACACCACCACCACTACCATCACCACCACCACCACCATCACCACCATCACCACCACTCCCATCAACACCACTCTCACTACCACCACATCAATGCCACCACTACTGCACTAACACCAAAACTACCATTGGCACCACCGCCTCATAACTGTGTGTGTGTGTGTCAGTCTTGACAGTTTCTGGCTAGAAGCCAAACTTCTCTCTCTCTACCTTCACTCACACTCGGTCGAGAGCAGCAGTAATAGTAGAAGCTTAGACTCAGTCGAGAACAGCAACAACAGCATACTACACTCACACTCGAATGAGATTAGCAGCAGTAGCTTACACTCCACTCACACTCGGATGAGAGTAACAGCAGTAGCTTACACTCCACTCACACTTGCAGCCAAATGCAAGCAGCAGCAGCTCACTCTCCACTCACATCAGCAGCAGCAGCAGCAGGTCACTCTCCACTCACACGAGAGCAGAGATAGTAACAACAACATCAGCAGCAGCAGTGTTGTGCAACAGTAACAACAATATCAGTGAATGTAATCCGTTGTGATGTGATGTATGGTGGTGTTGTGATGTTCTGATGGAGAAGACCAACAACAGAAGTAATGTGGAGTTGAACCCTTCGGTCAAGAGTGTCAACCACCGTAACAGCATACCACAGAGTGACGGAGGGGTTTACGTTGTCCTACGGTACTTCTTTACACTACTACTACTACTACTATTACTACTTCTTTACACTACTACTACTACTACTATTACTACTTCTTTACACTACTACTACTACTATTACTACTTCTTTACACTACTACTACTACTACTATTACTACTTCTTTACACTACTACTACTACTACTACTTCTTCACATGCCTACTAACTACTACTACTACTATTACTACTAAAACTACACATGCCTACTAACTACTATTAGTACTACTTTACATAACTACTACTATTACTACTTCACATGCCTACTAACTATTACTACTACTTCACATGCCTACTAACTATTACTACTACTTCACATGCCTACTAACTACTATTACTATTAACTACTACTACTACTTTACATAACTACTATACTACTACTTCACATGCCTACTAACTACTATTACTACTACTACTACTTTACATACCTACTACTACTACTTCAATGCCTACTAACTATTATTACTACTACTATTACTACTTCACATGCCTACTAACTATTACTACTACTACTACTACTTCACATGCCTACTAACTACTATTACTACTACTATTACATAACTACCAACAACTACTAGTATTACTATTCTATACCTACTAACTATTACTACCACTGCCACTACTACCACCACTACCACCACCACCACTACTAATACCACTACCACCACTACTACTACTACTACCACCACTACTACTACTACCACCACTACTACTACTACTACCGCCACCGCTACTACCACTACTACTACCACTACCACTACTACTACCACTACTACCACTACTACCACTACTACTACTACTACAGTTATTACCACATTGTTTCGCAGTGTAGATATGTTTGTGTCTAGATATTGTTGGATGTTGATGATGTTGTTTATAATTGTTGTTGATGATGATGCTTTGTAATTATTGATGGTGTTGGTGTTGTTGATGGTGGTGGTGTTGTTGGCGTTGGCGTTGGTGTTGGTGGTGTTGTTGATGGTGTTGTTGGTGGTAGTGTTGGTGGTGGTGGTGTTGTTGTTGTTGGTGGTGTTGTAGGTGGTGGTGGTGGTGTTGTCGGTGTTGTTGATGGTGGTGTTGTTGGTGTTGTTGGTGTTGGTGTTGTTGGCGTTGGTGTTGGTGGTGGTGTTGTTGATGGTGTTGTTGGTGGTAGTGTTGGTGGTGGTGGTGTTGGTGGTGGTGGTGGTGGTGTTGTTGTTGTTGGTGGTGGTGTTGTCGGTGTTGTTGATGGCGGTGTTGTTGATGGCGGTGTTGTTGATGGTGGTGTTGTTGATGGTGGTGTTGTTGGTGTTGGTGGTGGTATTGTTATTGGTGTTGTTGATGTGAGTGTTGGTGGTGTTAGTGTTATGCTGGTGTTGGTGGTAGTGATCTTTTTTAACCAGATTTTATATGTATAGCACACACACACACACACACACACACACACACCACACACCACACATACACACACACACACACACACACACACACACACACACACACACACACACACACACACACCACACACCACACATACACACACACACACACACACACACACACACACACACACACACACACACACACACACACAGTGTATAACTTTGTTAGTTTTTGGCCAGTATTCACCCAGATCATGTCTAATAGCTGGACCTGGTGAAGTACTTCAGTCATGTTTTGGTCACTGTGACCCACTCCAGTAAAGAGTTATTATTGGTGACATATCTAGGTATAGGGGTTTATTGGAGATATATCTGGGGGTAGGGCATTTATTGGAGACTTATCTAAGTGTAAGAGGTTATTGGTGACATATCCTGGTGTAGGGGAGTTATTGCAGATATATCTAGGTATAGGGGGTTTATCCAAAATTTCTTGGAGATATTTATCTGGGAATCTTTGGAATTTTATGGGTTGTTTTTTCTGTCTTGGTGTATTTTGGTTTAATATTAAAAAGATCAGGGTCAGTTGTGGTGAAATAGTTGTAATGTGATATGAGGTCAACTTTTGTAGGAGGCAGATAGCATGTGGAGGCACATGGCCTAGTGGTAAGGGTTTTGCACTCATCACCATAATGTTGATTCCTGGACTGTGTTGTGTTCTGGAGCAAAACACTTCTTTATTTCATGTTGATCCAGTAAACTCAGCTGACAAGTACCAGCAATAGCTGGGGGGTTTAACTTTGTGATGGGCTGGGGTCTTGTCCAGGGGGAGTCCTGTACTCTCAGTCACTTCATGCCATGGAACCAGGGTAAGGCCTGATGAGCCTCCAGGTTTGAGACAGACTTTTTTTTACCTGTAGATAACATGGCGACCAAATCACTTATATTTGTATGTGTAAAACTCAGTTTGAAGGTACCCAACAAATATAGATTATTTGGGGTTACAGTATATATATCTCACATGTAGAAATAAAACTGAAAGAACAGTGTGTATGAAGCACACATTCATATGCACACACGTATGTATTTATATGCGCACGCACACACACACACACACACGCGCGCACACTCTGAGAGTGTGAGTAAATCCAATTGTCATTCTTTTGGAAGTATTTATAAATTCTGCTCTTTTCTTTACTACTACCACTACTACTACTACCACTATCACCACTACTACTATCACCACCACTACTACTATCACCACCACTACTACTATCACCACTACTACTACTATCACCACTACTACTACTATCACCACTACTACCACTATCACCACCACTACTACTATCACCACCACTACCACCATTACTACTACTATCACC
Source organism: Eledone cirrhosa (assembly GCA_964016885.1). NCBI lineage: Eukaryota > Metazoa > Mollusca > Cephalopoda > Octopoda > Eledonidae > Eledone > Eledone cirrhosa. Next base: position 6,145,407 of record OZ024747.1, read on the forward strand.
ACAACTACCACCACAACTACTACTATCACCACCACTACCATTAATACCACTACTACTACCGCTACCACTACTACTACCACCACTACTACTATCACCACCACTACTATCACCACCACTACTACCACTCGCCACCACCACCATCACCACCACTACTACTACCATCAACACTATCACCTACACCAGTGCCATCAGTGTGTGTGTGTAAGTATATTATATATGTACAGGTATCACACACACATACACAGGTGTGTGTGTGTGTAAATATTACACACAGATATGACTGGCAGGGTTACATACACATACACACACAGATATGACTGGCAGGGTACATACACATACATATACACACACATTATGACTGGCAGGTTACATACACATACATATACACACACATATGACTGGCAGGGTTACATACACATAGCTACACAGATATGACTGGCAGGGTTACATACACATACACACACACAGATATGACTGGCAGGGTTACATACACATACACACACACAGATATGACTGGCAGGGTTACATACACATACACACACACAGATATGACTGGCAGGGGTACATACACATACATATACACACACAGATATGACTGGCAGGGGTACATACACATACATATACACACACAGATATGACTGGCAGGGGTACATACACATACATATACACACACAGATATGACTGGCAGGGGTACATACACATAGACACACAGATATGACTGGCAGGGGTACATACACATACATATACACACACAGATATGACTGGCAGGGTACATACACATACATATACACACACAGATATGACTGGCAGGGTTACATACACATACACACACAGATATGACTGGCAGGGTACATACACATACATATACACACACATTATGACTGGCAGGTTACATACACATACATATACACACACATATGACTGGCAGGGTTACATACACATAGCTACACAGATATGACTGGCAGGGTTACATACACATACACACACAGATATGACTGGCAGGGTTACATACACATACACACACACAGATATGACTGGCAGGGGTACATACACATACATATACACACAGATATGACTGGCAGGGTTACATACACATACACACACACAGATATGACTGGCAGGGTTACATACACATACACACACACAGATATGACTGGCAGGGGTACATACACATACATATACACACACAGATATGACTGGCAGGGTACATACATATACACACACAGATGACTGGCAGGGGTACATACATATACACACACAGATATGACTGGCAGGGGTACATACACATACATATACACACACACACACAGATATGACTGGCAGGATATATATATATATATATATATACACACACAAACATGCACAGAGATATGGCTGGCATATATACTCACTCACACACATACATACTAAGACATACACATGTATACACATACATACACGCGCATACTAGGACATACACGCGCATACTAGGACATACACGCGCATACTAGGACATACACGCGCATACTAGGACATACACGCGCATACTAGGACATACACGCGCATACTAGGACATACACGCGCATACTAGGACACACACACATATACATACACAGACCATCAGTTTTGATTGTGATTGTTTCAGTTGTTGAAAAAATTTCATTTTTTATTTCATCTGAATTCTGAATGGAAGATCAGTTGGTCATATCTGGAATGTCTTAGGTTTCACCTGGTGTGGTCATATCTGGAATGTCTTAGGGTTCACCTGGTGTGGTCATATCTGGAATGTCTTAGGGTTCACCTGGTGTGGTCATATCTGGAATGTCTTAGGGTTCACCTGGTGTGGTCATATCTGGAATGTCTTAGGTTTCACCTGGTGTGGTCATATCTGGAATGTCTTAGGTTTCACCTGGTGTGGTCATATCTGGAATGTCTTAGGGTTCACCTGGTGTGGTCATATCTGGAATGTCTTAGGTTTCACCTGGTGTGGTCATATCTGGAATGTCTTAGGGTTCACCTGGTGTGGTCATATCTGGAATGTCTTAGGGTTCACCTGGTGTGGTCATATCTGGAATGTCTTAGGGTTCACCTGGTGTGGTCATATCTGGAATGTCTTAAGGTTCACCTGGGTGGTCATATCTGGAATGTCTGTTTCTAGTTTTTCCCCTCATTCTATATTTTTCTATAATATCCAAAATTATCTAAAAATGAAAAATATAAATTGACCATGAATTACTTTGAGAAGAGCTAACATGTCAGTATGTGATGTAGTGGCCTGTATTCTTGGCCTTCTTTTTTGCCCACTTATTCCTGAGAGGGCCGTGGTGGATGAGTCCTCAGGGTTGTGGGGGCAGAGTCCTCAAACACTCCTTCCAGCCGGTCTTGTCAGAAGCAACAGTTTCCAACTGATTTGGCTGGATGTTCATGAATGTTATCCAATCATCTTGCTCGGGGACTACCCCTGGGTCTCCTGCTGGTTGGGCCTACCCCTGGGTCTCCTGCTGGTTGGGCCTACCCCTGGGTCTCCTGCTGGTTGGTTTTGCCTGTAAAATCTGTCCAGCGATTCTTTCCTGAGACATTCTAACCACATGTCTGTAGTATCAGAGCTGTGATCTCTCAATCCAGAGATTCTTTCCTGAGACATTCTAACCACATGTCTGTAGTATCAGAGCTGTGATCTCTCAATCCAGAGATTCTTTCCTGAGACATTCTAACCACATGTCTGTAGTATCAGAGCTGTGATCTCTCAATCCAGAGATTCTTTCCTGAGACATTCTAACCACATGTCTGTAGTATCAGAGCTGTGATCTCTCAATCCAGAGATTCTTTCCTGAGACATTCTAACCACATGTCTGTAGTATCAGAGCTGTGATCTCTCAATCCAGAGATTCTTTCCTGAGACATTCTAACCACATGTCTGTAGTATCAGAGCTGTGATCTCTCAATCCAGAGATTCTTTCCTGAGACATTCTAACCACATGTCTGTAGTATCAGAGCTGTGATCTCTCAATCCAGAGATTCTTTCCTGAGACATTCTAACCACATGTCTGTAGTATCAGAGCTGTGATCTCTCAATCCAGCGATTCTTTCCTGAGACATTCTAACCACATGTCTGTAGTATCAGAGCTGTGATCTCTCAATCCAGCGATTCTTTCCTGAGACATTCTAACCACATGTCTGTAGTATCGGAGCTGTGATCTCTCAATTCAGATTCTTTCCTGAGACATTCTAACCACATGTCATAGTATCAGAGCTGTGATCTCTCAATCCAGCGATTCTTTCCTGAGACATTCTAACCACATGTCTGTAGTATCAGAGCTGTGATCTCTCAATCCAGAGATTCTTTCCTGAGACATTCTAACCACATGTCTGTAGTATCAGAGCTGTGATCTCTCAATCCAGCGATTCTTTCCTGAGACATTCTAACCACATGTCTGTAGTATCAGAGCTGTGATCTCTCAATCCAGAGATTCTTTCCTGAGACATTCTAACCACATGTCTGTAGTATCGGAGCTGTGATCTCTCAATTCAGATTCTTTCCTGAGACATTCTAACCACATGTCAAAGTATCAGAGCTGTGATCTCTCAATCCAGAGATTCTTTCCTGAGACATTCTAACCACATGTGATAGTATCAGAGCTGTGATCTCTCAATCCAGAGATTCTTTCCTGAGACATTCTAACCACATGTCTGAAGTATCAGAGCTGTGATCTCTCAATCCAGAGATTCTTTCCTGAGACATTCTAACCACATGTCTGAAGTATCAGAGCTGTGATTCTCAATTCAGATTCTTTCTTGAGACATTCTAACCACATGTCATAGTATCAGAGCTGTGATCTCTCAATCCAGAGATTCTTTCCTGAGACATTCTAACCACATGTCTGTAGTATCAGAGCTATGATCTCTCAATCCAGAGATTCTTTCCTGAGACATTCTAATCACATGTCTGTAGTATCAGAGCTGTGATCTCTCAATCCAGAAATTCTTTCCTGAGACATTCTAACCACATGTCTGTAGTATCGGAGCTGTGATCTCTCAATTCAGATTCTTTCCTGAGACATTCTAACCACATGTCATAGTATCAGAGCTGTGATCTCTCAATCCAGAGATTCTTTCCTGAGACATTCTAACCAGATGTCATAGTATCAGAGCTGTGATCTCTCAATCCAGAAATTCTTTCCTGAGACATTCTAACCACATGTCTGAAGTATCAGAGCTGTGATCTCTCAATTCAGATTCTTTCCTGAGACATTCTAACCACATGTCTGTAGTATCGGAGCTGTGATCTCTCAATCCAGAAATTCTTTCCTGAGACATTCTAACCACATGTCATAGTATCAGAGCTGTGATCTCTCAATTCGGAGAAGTAGGGGCTCTACCTGGAGTGACTCTCTGGTCTCTGAGCTATGTACTCTATCAAGTAATATTACTCCAAGGATCCTCCATAGGAACCCTATTTTGACCACTTGTATTTGCGATGGTATGCATTTGGTCATTACCCAAGATTCATGGCCATAGGTATTCTTGGCCAATATGTTTTGTCTGTGTGCCTATAGTTCTGTTTACCTATAGTTCTGTTTACCTATGCTTTTTGTGTCTGTGTATATGTGTATTTATGTAGGTGTGTGTTTGCATATTTATTTATGTATGTATGTTTGTTTGTGCATTTATATATGTATGTATAATGTATGAGATGTATATTCTACATAAATATGTATATGTGTGTGTATGTGTATATGTGTGTGTATGTAATGGTACCATGTATGTTAGCAGTCCAAGTAACCAGTTCTGTTGTCCTCTACTTTTTACAGATCCGAGGAAGCCCTGGGGTTTGGATCTTTCCTTAATTGCTTATTTTTTCTTTCTTTTCATGCCTGCCTTTCTATCTCTCTTTACCCCTCTCTATCTATTCGCTTCTCTCTATTCCCCCTCTCTCTATCTATTTGTTTCTCTCTCTCTCTCTTTATCCTAGTTATTGCTGCTTCCTGCAAACATTTAGTTGTATCTCATATCTCTTTTGACTTTCTGTTCCATTACACACACATACATACACACACACATATACATACACACACACATACATACATACACACACACACACACATACATGCACACATACATATGTACACACACATACACACACACACACACACACACATACATACATACACACACACATACACATACATACACATGCACACACACACACATATACATGCACACATACATATGTACACACACACATACATACATACATACACATACATACATACACATACATACATACACATACACACATACATATATACACATATATTTACATACTCATACATATATACATGCATATATACATCATCATCATCATCGTTAAACGTCCATTTTCCAATCTTGCATGTCTGTTGTTCTGTCGATGACGGAGGAGTTTGGGCCTGTCACCCTGGGACCATACAGAACTGTTTCTCGCTTGGTTTCTATGGCTGGATGCCCTTCATAATGCCAACCACAGTGTTGGCTGGGGTAGAGGAGGTGCATGGGGATTGGAGAGGTAGATGTAGGATGGGGTGGTGGACTTATCTGGGGAAGGGTGGGGTATAAGGGCGTGTAAGGCAGGGAGAGAGGAAAGTAGGGGAAGGCGGTGCATACTAAATGTATGCTTCAACCTATGCAAGTATATATATATATATATATATATATATATATACACATAGACATATATATGTGATGGCTTCCCCCTCGTTATCGAGTATGGCCATTGCACAAGAAAAAAACAACCCATAATAATAACAACAATAATGACAACAACAATAATAATAATATACATATATATATACACACGCACACACATAAACATATCTACACACACACATAAACATATCTACACACACACACGATAGCAATTAACAGCGCTGCGATCGAATGTGGCTTTTTAGCCCAGCCAATGATCTAAAATGCCTTGCACAGAGTTGGCACCCAAAACATTCACTGGGAATAGCCGGCTGTGGTTGGAGTTCATGTACTTTTGCATGTCGTTTGAGCCCTCCTGCTGATTTACATTCTCTACCACATGCTTGGCAAGCATGAGTAGCTTCTCCAACAGCAGCCTGGTAGTCAACCACTGGTCTTGCTTTATGACTGCGAAGATGACTTTCGAGTCCAGCTTTGCTTAGGCAGTCTCGCACAGACGCTGCATGTCGGCGCCATAGGAGGACCTTCGCCGTCTGGAAATGCAACAACAATGCCCTTCCTCATATCCTGCTTTACTTTCTCGTATGCGATTTGAGATGCCTCAAAGGCAACTTTCGCCTCATATACAGTCTTTCTTCATTTATTACGATCAGCAGCAACATTTTCCCATGTATCAGCAGAGATGTTAGCGTCTTTCAAAGAATCCTTATACCTCTTTTTTGGTTTATGTGGCGGTCGTTTTCCTTTAACTAACTCTCCATAAAAGAGTTGTTTTGGTATTCTAGAATCCTTCATCTCGGCAAGGTGACCACTCCAACGGAGTCGTTGTTTAAGCACAAGAGCTTCTATACTGTCACAGAGCGCTTTCCAAAATCTCGACATCACTGATGTGGTCCCTCCAGTGAACGCCATGGATCCGTCTGAGACGCATCTGATGGAAACGCTCCAATTGCTTAAGGTGGTGTCGATATGTGACCCAGGTCTCGCAGGCATAAAGAAGAGAAGAGAGCACACATGCCTTGTACACCTTTACCTCTGTCTTCTTGCATATGTCTCGCCAACCCCAGAGTCGCCTTTCTTGCTTTCCGAAAGCATCACTTGCTTTCCTAATCCTGAATGGGATTTCATTGTCAAGGTTGCTGTATCGATTGACAGTGCTTCCCAGGTAGACAAACTGATCAACCACTCCAAGTCGTTTACCATACACATAGATATTTGGTTCACTGTACTGCTTACCAGGGCAGGTTGGTACATGACGACGGTTTTCTTGAGACTGACAGTCAATCCTAGGTCAGTGCAAGCATCAGAAAATGCATTCAAAATGTGCTGCATATCACTCTCTGTGTGCACTACAAGATCGCAATCATCTGCATACAAGAGGTCTCTTATGATTGATGTAAATACTTTTGTTTTTGCAGCAAAGCGCCTGATATTAAATATGCTGCCTGAGGTTCGATATCGGATGTAAACACCATGCTCGCAATTTCTGAATGCAATATAGAAAAACCTTGCAAAGTATATGGCAAACAGGGTCGGTGCTGGAATATCCCCCTGTTTCACTCCATTTTTTACTGAGATAGGCTCCGACATGTTATCCCCGACATTAACCCAAGCCTTCATGTCGTCATGGAAAGACCTAACTAAAGCAAGGAACTTATCAGGGCAACCAAGTTTCTGGAGAACCTTCCATAATGCATTTCTGTTAACAGTATCGAAAGCTTTTGTCAGAACGACAAAAACCTGATACAGATCCAAACCTTGTTCCATGCACTTCTCCTGGAGCCGTCTAGCTGAGAAGATCATATCAGTAGTGCTGCGTCCAGTACGAAAACCAGATTGACTTTCAGGTAGAACACAATCTGCAATGTGTGTCAGCAAACGGTCTAGAAGCACCCTACATAAAACTTTCCCTATGTCAGAAAGCAATGATATACCTCTGTAGTTCCCACAATCATTCCTGTTACCCTTTCCCTTGTACAAGACCACCATTACTGCATCTCTCCAGTCCCCAGGTACAGATTCATTAGCGCATATCCTGCCAAACAAAGAGTGAAAATGTTGCAGGAGTCTCTCACCACCATATTGTAGGAGCTCTGCATGTATGCCATCCATACCTGGAGAACTTCCACTGTTCAGCTTTGAGATAGCCACTGCAACCTCCACAAGCATCGGAGGTTCTGCGAGAGCTACTTTCACAGGACTTTCTGGAATGAGATTGAGGAAATCTTCATTGACGACAGATGGCTGATTCAAAAGCTCTCGCCACCTTCGTAGAATTCCTTGTGAGTCACAAAGAAGTTCTTTACCATCCTTGCTGCGAAGCGGTGTCATCAGAGAAGAAAACGGTCCATAAACTTCACGCAAGAGACTGTACAACAGCTTTGTGTTATTGGAATCTGACGCAGTTGTATCTCATCAGCCTTCTCACTCCACCACTGATCCTTCATCTGAGAAAGACTCCGCCTAACACGTGATTTCACATCCTTGAGTTCCTTATGCAACATATTCTTCTCCTGTGGTTTTGCCGTCAAGTAGCGTGACAGAGCACGCCTCTTATCAGCCAACAAGTCTTCTATATGTATATCATTCTCATTAAACCAGTCCTGATGTTTTCTCTGCACCAATCCCAGAACACGCCTGCCTACATCATAAACCAACTTTTTAAGGGTCGGCCAATCCTCACCAAGATCTACAACCTGCATCTCTTCTCGCAATGTCCTCTTCACATTTTTATCCCTAAGACGAGCAGCATTCAATTTTCCCATGTTACTTCCTCTTATCACTTTTTACTTTGTTTATCTTTTATTTCTAACTCTATCATCTGATGAAGGACTTGTGCAAGTCTTTTTACTATAGCCTCAATCTAACCATTGTCTTGGGAAGGAAATTCCTAGGTGCAACCAGTATGAAGCCTGTTATTTTATGTAGGTGCATGTATGTCTGTGCAAGTGTGTGTGTGTATCTACTTGTAGGTGTGTGTGTGTATGTCTATATGTGTGAGTGACAATGTGTGTGCATGTCTGTGTGTCTGAGCTATTATTTTGAAGTTTTGTATTGTTGATCTTGCCACATTCTCAACTAGTTACCATGGCAACTCTGTCTGTTTGTCTCCCCCTTTTTTCTGACAGTGATGATGTAAAGCTAATTAACTCAACTGCCCCAACCCCACAGTGTATTGTCATCCTCTCTTACCATGACCATCATCATCACAACCATCATCACCACAACCATCACCAACACTATCACCATCACAACTATTATCATCACCATCATCATCATTACCGTAATCATCACGAAAACCCATCATCACCACAATCAGCATCATCACTATCACCACCACAATTGCCATCATCATCGTCATTGTCAATTCCACTTGTTTATACCATTACTCCCCCTCCCTACCATCTGATGTTTCCCCCATCATACTTTTGTCCTCTTTCCTCACTCAATCTGGTTCTAAGGACATACTTCTCTCTCTCTCTTTCCCCCTCTCTCTCTCTCGCTCTCTCTCTCTCTCTCTCTCTCTCTCTCTCTCTCTCTCTCTCTCTCTCTCTCCTATTTACTCTCATGATGTCACAGAATAGTGAGGACTCTTTAAACTTAGAGCACAAGGTAACCCCCTCACCCCATTAGTCTTGGTCCCACAATCAAATACACTCTGTAAAGTGGTTGGTGATATAGCAGAAACAGCATACAGACTCTTTAGTATGTGTGAGCACATAATAACCTCTGTATTGCTGGTCCCATAATAACATACACCCAGTCCACTCTGTAAAGTGGTAGTGCTGGTTCCATAGTAAAATACACCCAGTTCACTCTGTAAAGTGGTAGTGCTGGTTCCATAGTAAAATACACCCAGTTCACTCTGTAAAGTGGTAGTGCTGGTTCCACAGTAAAATACACCCAGTCCACTCTGTAAACTGGTTGGTGTTAGGAAAGACATCCGGACAGTAAGAGTAAGATGTGGTCCTGCCAGCTGTTTTCAAAGACAGTAACTGTGAATAACTGATTATGAACATGAGGACCTGTCCAACCCATACTAGCATGGAAAGTCATGTATAATGAGGATGATGATCATTCTAACCATCACCATCATCATTATCATCATCACCACCACCATTATCACCATCACCACCACCATTATCACCATCATCATCACTTTGATCTAACATTTAATCTGGTATCCTTCACACACATACACACACACCTGGTATCCTTCGCACACACGCATACATCTGGTGTCCTTCGCACACACACACACATACATCTGGTGTCCTTTGCACATATGCACAATCAGGCGTCCTTCACCCCCTGCCCCCCTCCTCACACACACTTGCACCCCCCAGTGTTCTATGATACAGTTTTAACATTTGCATATTGACATGTTGTTACTGTTGCTGTTATTGTTGTTATTGTTGTTTGTATTTTGATGCTGACATTTCCACAGATCTGATCTGTTGAGATTGCTCTGGTTCTCTATCTTGATCTTGATGTTGTTGGTGTTGATGTTGTTGTTAATGATGTTTATGTTGTTGTTGTTGTTGTTATTGTTAATGGTGTTGTTTATCTTGATGTTAATGTTGTTGGAGTTGCTAATGATGTTATTTATCTTGTTGATACTGATTTTGTTGTTGTTGTTTGTATATTTTGTAAAGTGCCAACAGATATTTCTAACTGTACAATATGCACTGGGTGGGTACATTGAAAGAGTAGGGGTGTGAAGGAATTATTATTAAATGGGGCAGCTACATTAAAGTGTGTAGGTGGAGGGGGACGAGCTGCAGATGGAGAGGAGGAGAGTTAGCTAGTTCTTAGGAATGGTGTAAAGATGGAAGGTGTGAAAACATTTTGTTGCCTTGGAGACATGTTGAATGGAGAAGGTGGATCGGGCTTGGCAACAGTATCTAGACTGACTGAGATGTGCAAGGAAGAAGTTCTGGGAAGTGAGTGGTGTCCTACTGAGAAGAAGGGTGCCATTAAAACTGATGGTCAGTTGATTTTCACCAATTTCTAATGAGGTGCTAAAATATTTTCGCTTTGGGAGTGAATATTACACCAGTTTTACTTTGGGGGTGAATATTACACCAGTTTTACTTTGGGGGTGAATATTACACCAGTTTTACTTTGGGGGTGAATATTACACCAGTTTTACTTTGGGGGTGAATATTACACCAGTTTTACTTTGGGGGTGAATATTACACCAGTTTTGGTTGTCTTATTTGGGCCAGTCACCAATCTGGTCCTTTCTCAAACCTGTGAAGACTAAGCTTTTTTAAAGGCAGCCTTAACTCACCTCATCATAGCTACATCACTGATGTGAGAGTTTCCTTTGGAGCTACATTATTCCATCTCACACAGTATTTTCCTGCTGTTGCTTATTCGTCCTGCAGCTTCCTGCTTATATCGCAACTAACCATCATAACTGGTGGCTGTATTGCTATCTGCCACCTATGACCCGTTCTCTAGCAGAACAGTTCAGCCAAGTAAGAATCACTGGACAGATTTTATGGGTAAAACCAACCGACAGGACACCCAGGGGTAGACACTGAATAACATGGTTCAACAACATCCATGAGTTTGGCTTGTCTCTCTTGGAGATCCAGCCAGATCAGTTTGCTTCTGAAGGGACCCACTGGAAAGAGTGTTTGAGGACTCTGCCCCCACGACCTTCTCAGGAATAAGTGGGTAAAGAAGAAAGAGGAAGGGGAAGTCTAAGAAAGACATGGATAAAGATTATTGAGGGGGAAATGAAAGCCAGAGGGTTGTTGAGTGGGGAATGCAATGGATAGGGCAAAATGGAGAAACTTGTCATATCGGGTCTGCAAGGCTAGCCCCTATTTTAGCGGAGTAGATGGCCGTAACTTGTTGTGAATACATGTTATGTATATTTGTGTATATACACACACGCAGGTATGTTTATGTGTATGTATGCATATGTGAATATATCCATGTGTGCATTTTGTTAATGTATGTGTATACATTTGTACACTCACACACATGAATATACATAGATAAATAAATATATATATATATAGATATAGATATCATTATCATAATGTTTACATCAGTTTTTCCACGCCTACGGCATCTCTCCATCTGTCGTGATACTTTGTCTTTTCCTCTGTGGGTCTCAGTAATTTTAGGTCAGCTCTCTCACAACCTTTTCCCAGTGTGTGTGTGTGTGTGTATGTATATATATATATATATATATATATATATATATATATATATATATATATATATATATATATATATATATATATATATATATATATATATATATATACACATACATAAATACTCACATACACACACACAGCCACCTCTACAAAGAGGAGCTTGACTGAACCATCAAGTTTCACCTGTCTAGAGACTGATCTATTATATCTGGAGACAGGTGAAACAAGTTACAGTCAAGTCTTTTATATTATAGATTTCGCTTTATCTTTAGTATTGAGTCCTCTCATCATTAAATCTGTTTTTATTGATTTATTGGCAATACCTAATATTTTCATCATCATTTTTATGTCTGCTTTTCTATATTTGCCTGGGTTGGACAACTTCCCTTTACTTGTTGTGTTCCTTTGTCATCTCATCTGTAAGGATCAACATTTTATGATCAGGTCTCACTATCTCTACCCAGGTCTTCTACAGTCTTCCTCTACTGCAACTTTCCTCCTCCTCCTGTTACATCCCTTTGTCATCTCCCTATTATCATATTTACATTGACATTTTCCATGCTAGCATGGGTTGTACAACACGTTTCTGAGGCAGCATTCTATGGCTGGGTGTCCTTCTTGATGATGACTCATAATATTATTTATTTTTTTAATTTCAAGTAAGGACTTCTGTTTATGCAAGACGCAAACAAACTTCACCACCTGTTGTGTCAAATATGAAGTGAAGAAATGTTCACACACACACACACACACACACACACACACACACACACACACACACCCACACCCACACCCACACCCACACACACACTTGTTACATTAAGATTGCTATCAAACCTACAATGTTGTTGTACCAAACATTCCATAGATGATGCTGTGTGTGTATCATAGAGGTATATATGAAAACACAATATGTTTATGTATAATGGGCATTACGTGCAGAAGACCTGTGCAGACTGGAAAGGAACGAAGCGTGCATGCTCCGTTGGATGTGTAATAGTAATATACGTGAACGGCAAAGCATAAATGAACTAAGTGAGAAATTAGTAATAAGCGGGATCAGATGCTGTTTACTTGACAAAAGACTATGTTAGTATGGCCACGTGATGCGCATGAAAGACAACTGTATAAAAAAAGTGGAGGGTGATTAAAATGGATGGTAGTTACGGAGTAGGTAGACCCAGAAAAACCTGGGACGATCTGATAAATTCCGACCTTACACACTTGCACCTCTCTAAGACAATGTCACTGGACTGAGATCTTTGGCGCTACACAGTAATACAGAAGACCCGCCTTGCCTGTGTACAAAGTGAAACCTACAGTCAGTAGGCACCTCTTAACCAAATATACACCCCAATCCACTACCCCTACTCTATCCTCCCACTCCCACCAACACCACCCTCTCTCTGTAAAGTTGCTACCACAACATCCAGTCCAAATAAATGAGATAATTAGATCGAGACTGTGTAGGTGTCACGACAAAAAAAAACACACAGTCCACGCTGTAATGTGGTCGTGTAGGTAACATGGTAAAAAGTTCCCAGTTCCATATTGTAAATGTGGTTGGTGCTAGGAAGGGCATCCAGCTGTAGAAAACCTGCCAGATAGTCCTATATGAGCGAGACACGGTCACCTGACCAACCTTGACTCAAGTGGGACAACTCCCGTCTAACCCATGCTAGTGTGGAAGATAGACATTAAACGGTGATGATGATGATGAAACATACAAGAGTCTGTTATACATAAACATATTATGTTTTCATATATACCTCTATGAACCACGCTATGTTAGTGCTACTTCTAATCTCTCTCTCTCTCTCTCTCTCTCTCTCATTTATACACACACACACACACATTATCATCATGTGTGTGTTCTCTATGTATGTGTTGTACATGAATGTTTGAAAATAACATGAAGAGTGATTGTATTTTACAACCACCACAACTACTATCACAACCACCACAACTACCATCACAACCACCACAACTACTATCACAACCACCACAACTACCATCACAACCACCACAACTACCATCACAACCACCACAACTACTATCACAACCACCACAACTACTATCACAACCACCACAACTACCATCACAACCACCACAACTACCATCACAACCACCACAACTACCATCACAACCACCACAACTACCATCACAACCACCACAACTACCATCACAACCACCACAACTACTATCACAACCACCACAACTACTATCACAACCACCACAACTACCGTCACCACAACTACCACCAACACTGTCACAATAACTGACTGTTTCACCTCCACCACTGCTACCATCACAACCACCACTGCCATCGTGTACCACCTTTTGCAACAGAGTAGATTCTGTGATGGTCAGCCCATATGAGATGGGGGTCCTGTTAAACTGGGTGAGGGGATTAGGTCTAGTACACCCAAACACACACACACACACACACACACACACACACTTGCATACATGCATGGCTGGACACACACACACACACACACGCATGCATGCATGACTAGACACACACATACACATGCATGGTTGGACACACACATGCATGCATGGCTGGACACACATACATACTCATGCTTGGGTCGACATGCACACACACACACACACACACACACAAGCAAGCATGCATCACATTGCTTGAAATGTATATAATGGGTATATAATAGGTATATAATGGTCTGTGTGACTAATCAGTGTATACATATTTCTACCTTGACCTATCTCAGCATGTAGCTGTGTAGTTAAAGTGTTTGACTAATAATCTTAAGATTATAGCTTTGATCCTTTGATTGACTGATGTGGTGTGTTCTTCAGCAAGACACTTTACTCCATGTTTCTCCTGCCAGGAATTGTGACTAACATATCAGCAATGGAAAGACCTATGGAAACATTGTTTCCTTGGTCCAATCTGATGAGTGCCCCTTTTCCTTGAGATATATAACCCTTTCAATATCAAACCATTTGAAACCTTCCTTCATCATTTTACGTTAAGTTATGCTCCAAACACCAGCTTAATAATGAAGTTAATTATATTACTAAATTTCTTTAAATTCTTGATTATTTACAAAAACAATTTGAAAATTTTATTCAGTGTCTTTTATTAGAAATGTAGTAACAGGGTAATTAGTGATTATAAATTGTTCCTAAATTAAATTAAAATAAATAATTGGTTTACCATGAGAAAGAGGGATACGATTTAAGTTTTTGTCTGAATATTTCATTAAAGAATCTTAGCTCCTGTTGTATAGATGAGTCAGTTGTTGGCGCCACTTCTTCTCTGTCTCACATGCCATACCAAATACCATTATTGCTAAATATAATTACCACATGTCTAATTATATTTGATAATTAACTTCGGAAATTGAAATTATCTCATGTCTTAGTCTCAATCATTACTCCAGGTATGATGGTATTTTTTCTATGTTGTACTTAAACTTGTGTAAAAGAAATAATAATAATAATGGTTTCTGATTTAGGCACAAGGCCAGCAATCTGGGGGGGGGGATTAAACTGACCTCGGCGTATTACTGGTACTTACTGGGGTCAGTTTAATAATAATAATGGTTTCTTTATTAGCCACACAGGGCTGACTAATAACAATAATGATGATTTCTTTTATTGACCATTAGGGACCAGGACATTTGGGATAATACAAAGGCAACACAACACATTGTTTTTATTACTGTTGTTGTTAATATTTCATGATGGTACTTTATATATTTTAACCCAATTATATCACTGGTACTTTAATTTATCAACTCCTGAAGCATAAATAGCAAAGTTGACCTTGGTGGTGTTTGAAATCAAAATGATTTTGCCAAATCAATAAAGTGTCAGACATTGTGATAGATTGAATATTGGTACCAAACCATCTAAAACTACCCTTGCTTCTCATATACAAAACTGTTTATATTTATCTAAAAACCTTTCATTGTAATTTCATGTAAGAACCTTTGTTATGTTATGTTCCAAACACTATATATATATATATATATATATATATATACTAGCTGGCGCCTGGCTAGGTATACCAGCATTTTATCTTTTCAGGAATCCCCCCTACACTCTAGTGCAAAGATACCGCACGCCCTCTCAAGTCAGCGAGGAGGAGTGTGGGGGTTGATGTGCTCTGATGTTGGGTTTAAATAGTTTTTAGGATTCCCCAGTTCAGCAGCCAGTACGTTAAAGAAAATTGATAGTTACAACAATAAAGGCTGAACAGAGAACAAATTTTTTAACAAACAATAATTTGTACAACCATAATGGAAATTCCAAGTAACAGAAAATATTTAAATTACATTGTTAGAGCCTCAGAGTATACAATATTTTTTGTTCGGCGCTCCGGAGCAAAGATGAAGAGATTGTTTGGCGAGCTCACCCTTGAGCATCCTACATACAATTGACCATGGGAGAATCACTGATTTTGTTGCTCATCTCGCGGAGAAGCTCTGTAGATGTTGACCTCTGGACACTCCTGTCAGGAGCAGGTAAGCTGTAGTGACTTAGAGGCCTACCACCAATCTCCAGGACACTGTTTTCAAGACAAATGAGCGCCTCATTGAAAACGACATCGTATGTTATGTTCGGATTGTGTCTGTGTGTGTGGTGGAGGATGTCCTCAGCTAGACTTTCGCAGTGGTTGTTCCACATTGCGAGAGGGTCGGCGAGATTGCAGTTGGGCAGCATAATAGCAAAAAGTTTTCGCAGCTGAGAAGGGAATTTAGCAGTTGCTGCTTCTTGCAGGGTGAGGTGCCAATGGCTGTCATCGTGTAACATACCACGCATCTGGCAAGCCAAATAAGTAGAACATTGATGGCCATTGGTGGTTCTCGTGGTCCCCGAACAGTAGCAATGGCGATAAGCCGTCTGTGCTTTCGTGAAATAAATAGCTTTTTGTTTTTGTGTACGCAAAAATATCTGTACACAAATATATATATTAAAATAACAGATTAAAATTTAAGCAAAGAATCGCTGCTTTCACCCTTAACGGGATCTGAAACTAAAAAAAATCAGTCTGTGAACGCAGAAGTAAATATTTCGAAAAACTTTATCTAATGCAGACATACAGCTATGTATCTATCTAAAAAGACAGACTAAGAAAAAGAGGGGAATGTTGTGCGACGTCTTAAGAAAAGGTTAGGAATGACGTATAACTGGAAGTGTTGACATTTGAAATTTTAAAGAAGTGAATATTTAATCTTTTAACAAAATTCAGTAGACAAAAAAACCCTCACTTTTTTATTTGGAAAAAGTTACGTCTATGGTGCAAATTTGGTGCTGTTTGGTCGAGCTGTTTGGCAAAAAGTTTACCTACATACAGCTGTCAGCTTTATAGTATAGATATATATATACACATATTGACAGTATATATTTATACACCTATATAAGTTATCTCTCTCTCTCTTTCTCCTACCCCCCTCTCCTTCTACCCTCCCCTCTCCTTCTACCCTCCCCTCTCCTTCTACCCTCCCCTCTCCTTCTACCCTCCCCTCTCCTTCTACCCTCCCCTCTCCTTCTACCCTCTCTCTCTCTCTACCATCTCTCTCTCTCTCTCTCCTTCTCCCCCCCTCTCTCCCTCTCTCTCCCCCCTCACTAATATGTCTGTCCACTCTCTACATTGCAGTTGTTTCCTGTCATTGCTACTAATTGCAGCAATATTCTGGAAAATCAAACAAAAGTATGATGTCTACAGGAGACGACAGGTAAGTCCTGGGGCAGGTGTGGTCATTGTCATCACCACCATTGTTATCACCTTCATTGTCATCATTACCATTGTCAGCACCACCACCATCACCACCATACCCCATGACATAAATACTAGACCACCTTAAAATTCAGTGAATTATTTCCTACTACAGGTTCAGTAGGGTCTTTTATATTTATAGGGGGAAATGTTTAGTTGAAATCACCTCATATCAATTGCACCCTGTCTCATGTCAATTGTACCCTCTCATATCAATTGTATCCTGTCTCATATCAATTGTACCCTGTCTCATATCAATTGTACCCTCTCATATCAATTGTACCCTCTCATGTCAATTGTACCCTCTCATGTCAATTGTACCCTCTCATATCAATTGTATCCTGTCTCATATCAATTGTACCCTGTCTCATATCAATTGTACCCTCTCATATCAATTGTACCCTCTCATGTCAATTGTACCCTCTCATATCAATTGTACCCTCTCATATCAATTGTATCCTGTCTCATATCAATTGTATCCTGTCTCATATCAATTGTATCCTGTCTCATATCAATTGTACCCTGTCTCATATCAATTGTACCCTCTCATATCAATTGTACCCTCTCATGTCAATTGTACCCTCTCATCAATTGTACCCTGTCTCATATCAATTGTACCCTGTCTCATGTCAATTGTACCCTGTCTCATGTCAATTGCACCCTGTCTCGTGTTAATTGCACCCTCTCATGTCAATTGTATCCTGTCTCATATCAATTGTACCCTGTCTCATGTCAATTGCACTATGTCTCATATCAATTGTACCCTGTCTCATGTCAATTGCACCATGTCTCATATCAATTGTACCCTCTCATGTCAATTGTACCCTGTCTCATATCAATTGTACCCTGTCTCATGTCAATTGCACTATGTCTCATATCAATTGTACCCTGTCTCATATCAATTGTACCCTGTCTCATGTCAATTGCACCCTGTCTCATGTCAATTGCACTATGTCTCATATCAATTGTACCCTGTCTCATATCAATTGTACCCTCTCATGTCAATTGCACCCTGTCTCATGTCAATTGTACCCTCTCATATCAATTGTACCCTGTCTCATATCAATTGTACCCTGTCTCGTGTCAATTGCATCCTGTCTGATATCAATTGTACCCTGTCTCATATCAATTGTACCCTGTCTCATATCAATTGCACCCTGTCTCATGTCAATTGCACCCTGTCTCATATCAATTGCACCCTGTCTCATGTCAATTGCACCCTGTCTCATGTCAATTGTATCCTGTCTCATGTCAATTGCACCCTGTCTCATGTCAATTGCACCCTGTCTCATATCAATTGCACCCTGTCTCATGTCAATTGTACCCTCTCATATCAATTGTACCGTCTCATATCAATTGTACCCTGTCTCATGTCAATTGCACCCTGTCTCGTGTTAATTGCACCCTGTCTCATGTTAATTGCACCCTGTCTCATGTCAATTGCACTACGTCTCATATCAATTGTACCCTGTCTCATGTCAATTGCACCCTGTCTCATGTCAATTGTACCCTGTCTCATGTCAATTGTACCCTGTCTCATATCAATTGTACCCTGTCTCATGTCAATTGCACCCTGTCTCATGTCAATTGCACTATGTCTCATATCAATTGTACCCTGTCTCATATCAATTGTACCCTCTCATGTCAATTGCACCCTGTCTCATGTCAATTGTACCCTCTCATATCAATTGTACCCTGTCTCATATCAATTGTACCCTGTCTCATATCAATTGTAGCCTGTCTCATATCAATTGTACCCTGTCTCGTGTCAATTGCACCCTGTCTCATATCAATTGTACCCTGTCTCATATCAATTGTACCCTGTCTCATATCAATTGCACCCTGTCTCATGTCAATTGCACCCTGTCTCATATCAATTGCACCCTGTCTCATGTCAATTGCACCCTGTCTCATGTCAATTGCACCCTGTCTCATGTCAATTGTATCCTGTCTCATGTCAATTGCATCCTGTCTCATGTCAATTGCACCCTGTCTCATATCAATTGCACCCTGTCTCATGTCAATTGCACCCTGTCTCATGTCAATTGCACCCTGTCTCATGTCAATTGTATCCTGTCTCATGTCAATTGCACCCTGTCTCATATCAATTGCACCCTGTCTCATGTCAATTGTACCCTCTCATATCAATTGTACCCTGTCTCATATCAATTGTACCCTGTCTCAAGTCAATTGCACCCTGTCTCGTGTTAATTGCACCCTGTCTCATATCAATTGTACCCTGTCTCATGTCATTTGCACCCTGTCTCATGTCAATTGTATCCTGTCATGTCAATTGCACCCTGTCTCATGTCAATTGTATCCTGTCTCATGTCAATTGTATCCTGTCTCATGTCAATTGTATCCTGTCTCATGTCAATTGCACCCTGTCTCATGTCAATTGCACCCTGTCTCATGTCAATTGCACCCTGTCTCATATCAATTGTACCCTGTCTCATGTCAATTGCACTACGTCTCATATCAATTGTACCCTGTCTCATGTCAATTGCACCATGTCTCATATCAATTGTACCCTCTCATGTCAATTGTATCCTGTCTCATATCAATTGTACCCTGTCTCATGTCAATTGTACCCTGTCTCATGTCAATTGTACCCTGTCTCATGTCAATTGTACCCTGTCTCATATCAATTGTACCCTGTCTCATGTCAATTGCACTATGTCTCATATCAATTGTACCCTGTCTCATGTCAATTGTACCCTCTCATGTCAATTGCACCCTGTCTCATGTCAATTGTACCCTCTCATATCAATTGTACCCTGTCTCGTGTCAATTGTATCCTGTCTGATATCAATTGTATCCTGTCTCATATCAATTGCACCCTGTCTCATGTCAATTGCACCCTGTCTCATGTCAATTGCACCCTGTCTCATATCAATTGCACCCTGTCTCATGTCAATTGCACCCTGTCTCATGTCAATTGCACTCTGTCTCATGTCAATTGCACCCTGTCTCATATCAATTGTATCCTGTCTCATCAATTGTATCCTGTCTCATATCAATTGCACCCTGTCTCATGTCAATTGTACCCTGTCTCATGTCAATTGTATCCTGTCTCATATCAATTGTATCCTGTCTCATATCAATTGCACCCTGTCTCATGTCAATTGCACCCTGTCTCATATCAATTGTATCCTGTCTCATGTCAATTGCACCCTGTCTCATGTCAATTGTACCCTGTCTCATATCAATTGCACCCTGTCTCATGTCAATTGCACCCTGTCTCATGTCAATTGCACCCTGTCTCATGTCAATTGCACCCTGTCTCATATCAATTGCACCCTGTCTCATGTCGATTGCACCCTGTCTCATATCAATTGTATCCTGTCTCATATCAATTGCACCCTGTCTCATATCAATTGCACCCTGTCTCATGTCAATTGCACCCTGTCTCATATCAATTGTACCCTGTCTCATGTCATTTGCACCCTGTCTCATGTCAATTGTATCCTGTCATGTCAATTGCACCCTGTCTCATGTCAATTGTATCCTGTCTCATGTCAATTGTATCCTGTCTCATGTCAATTGTATCCTGTCTCATGTCAATTGCACCCTGTCTCATGTCAATTGCACCCTGTCTCATGTCAATTGCACCCTGTCTCATATCAATTGTACCCTGTCTCATGTCAATTGCACCCTGTCTCATATCAATTGCACCCTGTCTCATGTCAATTGCACCCTGTCTCATGTCAATTGCACCCTGTCTCATGTCAATTGCACCCTGTCTCATGTCAATTGCACCCTGTCTCATGTCGATTGCACCCTGTCTCATGTCGATTGCACCCTGTCTCATATCAATTGTATCCTGTCTCGTATCAATTGCACCCTGTCTCATATCAATTGCACCCTGTCTCATGTCAATTGCACCCTGTCTCATATCAATTGTACCCTGTCTCATGTCATTTGCACCCTGTCTCATGTCATTTGCACCCTGTCTCATGTCAATTGTATCCTGTCATGTCAATTGTATCCTGTCATGTCAATTGCACCCTGTCTCATGTCAATTGTATCCTGTCTCATGTCAATTGTATCCTGTCTCATGTCAATTGTATCCTGTCTCATGTCAATTGCACCCTGTCTCATATCAATTGCACCCTGTCTCATGTCAATTGCACCCTGTCTCATATCAATTGTACCCTGTCTCATGTCAATTGCACCCTGTCTCATATCAATTGCACCCTGTCTCATGTCAATTGCACCCTGTCTCATGTCAATTGCACCCTGTCTCATGTCAATTGCACCCTGTCTCATGTCAATTGCACCCTGTCTCATGTCGATTGCACCCTGTCTCATGTCGATTGCACCCTGTCTCATATCAATTGTATCCTGTCTCGTATCAATTGCACCCTGTCTCATATCAATTGCACCCTGTCTCATGTCAATTGCACCCTGTCTCATATCAATTGTACCCTGTCTCATGTCATTTGCACCCTGTCTCATGTCATTTGCACCCTGTCTCATGTCAATTGTATCCTGTCATGTCAATTGTATCCTGTCATGTCAATTGCACCCTGTCTCATGTCAATTGTATCCTGTCTCATGTCAATTGTATCCTGTCTCATGTCAATTGTATCCTGTCTCATGTCAATTGCACCCTGTCTCATATCAATTGCACCCTGTCTCATGTCAATTGCACCCTGTCTCATATCAATTGTACCCTGTCTCATGTCCATTTCACATAAAAACTAGACAGGCTAAAATATGAGATATGAATATATTTAAGGGTTGCACAGTTTGGTGCTTTAAGTTTTGAAGTAACATTTTTTTTATTTTGGCATAACCTTAATTGTAGCCAGGCTGCAGTTTTGTCCATTTTCAACTGTGTACATGTAGGAGACATGTCTATTGTTTATAGGATGGACTGTACATGTAGGAGACATGTCTATTGTTTATAGGATGGACTGTACATGTAGGAGACATGTCTATTGTTTATAGGATGGACTGTACATGTAGGAGACATGTCTATTGTTTATAGGATGGACTGTACATGTAGGAGACATGTCTATTGTTTATAGGATGGACTGTACATGTAGGAGAGATGTCTATTGTTTATAGGATGGACTGTACATGTAGGAGACATGTCTATTGTTTAAAGGATGGACTGTACATGTAGATGTTTATTGTTTATAGGATGGACTGTACATGTAGGAGAC
>OZ024747.1:6178175-6193175 GCA_964016885.1 Eledone cirrhosa
TGTGTATGTGTGTGTGATAATGATAATTAATTAAATAATAATAATAATAATAAATTCAACAAATTTGTAAATAGTGATATATATAAAAAATTAAAAGACACAAAAAAACATTTGCAACAAAAAGAAACTCCAAAACAACAACAGACAACAACAACAGCAGCAGCAGAAGCCACCAAAGACATGTAAAACATCACCAAACTTGACTATATATTGATGATGATGGTGTGGTGGTGATGATAGTGTTGATGATGTGGTGGTGATGGTGTGATGGTAATGTGGTGGTGATGGTGATGGTAAGAAACTCCAAAACAGACAAACAAAAGCCATGTAAAAAAAATCACCATACTTGACTATATGATGATGATGATGGTGATATGGTGGTGAAGATGATGAGATGATGGTGGTGGTGAAGATGTGGTGGTGGTGGTGGTGAAGATGTGATGGTGGTGGTGGTAATGTTGGTCATTTGTTGATCTATGGTGATGGTGGTCTGATCAGCAACAACAACAATAATAATAATAATAATAATAGATAATATATTCTTTATGAATCACAAAGAGTTCACAGAAGGAAAACATTAGAGACAGTACAGGATGTTACTACAGGCTAACTGTGGCAGGGTTGGGTCTTCCCCTGTGTAAAACTACAGCAAAAATGTCTTGTCAACAACTACAACAATAATAATTGTTTGATATTAAAAAAAAAAAAATCAAATATAAAATATTACAAAAATACAACAAAAACAGATTTTTTTTAATCAACTTTGTGAAGAAAAAAAGGCAGAAAATAAGAAAGAAATGAAGAGAAAGGATGAATGCCACCACACCACCATCAACAACAGAGGATTACTCCGGAGATGAGAGATATTTTGGTCAATTATGACAAAATGGCAGACAAACGTTGACTGAAGGGGGGGGGGGGGTCTTTTTATTTTGCATTTTGTTTTTTCTTGTTTTTTTATGTTTTTCTTTTTTTATTGTTGACCATTGAAATGTAGAATTGTGACCTTGAGTGTGAACGTGACCCTTTGAGTGAGTGATTGTGAGTGTGAGTGTGAAGGAACTGTAAGATTAAGATTTAAAAGTTTCAAATCTCGGTGTTTCTTTCCATTTGAATTTATGGAAGTTTCTTTTTCTACTACTTGTAATTATTATTATTATTGGAATGGCAGAATCGGTAGAGCGTCGGACAACATGCTTAGCGGCATAGAGTTAAGGCACTTTGCGTTCTGAGTTCAAATCCCGCTGAGGTTAGCTTTGCCTTTCATCCTTACAGGGTCGATAAAATAAAGTACCAGTCATGCACTGGGGTCGATCTAATCGACTTTCCCCTCCCCCAAAATTGTTGGCCTTGTGCCTATATCAGAAACTATTATTATTAATGTTATTGTTGTTGTTGTTGTTAAGATGGTGGTTTGGCAGAATTGTTAGAGCCAGACAAATGTTTTTTTTAGTATTTGTAGCAGCCCTTTATGTTCTGAGTTCAAATCCCACCAGGGTCAACTTTGCAGCATAGAGTTACAGCCCTTTATGTTCTGAGTTCAAATCCCACCAGGGTCAACTTTGCAGCATAGAGTTACAGCCCTTTATGTTCTGAGTTCAAATCCCACCAGGGTCAACTTTGCCGTTCATAATTACTGGGTTAATAAAATGAAGTACCAGTCATTTACTGGGATCAATTAACCCCACACACACAACACACATTGGTGGCCTTGGGCCTAAATTAGAAACCATTATTAAGAGAGTGGTGGAGGGTGGTGTTAAAAATGGGTGGAGCATCGGATACCGTGAAATATTTCAAGTGTAACGGTTCGGCATTTCAGGTTCAAATTCTATTGAGGTTGAAAGTACCAGTCATACACTGGGGATTGGTTTTGTTGACTAGTCCCCCCCCTCCCCACGCCACCCCCCCCCCCCCCCGAATTTGTGGGGTCAATGCTAGAAGCCATAGTAATTATGGCAGGAATGTGGTGGTGGAGTGGCCACACTAGTGAAGGGCTGATATTGTGGAGTGGCGGCAGAATATAGTGGAGTAGAGGCATTAAATGTGGAGTGATGGTAGACAGTGTAGTGAGGGCAGATACAGTGGAGTGGTGGCTGATATAGTGGAGTGTTGGTACAATGTACCAGTGTTGTATTGGGGACTATTTATAACATCATTCTTCAAGAAGATTTGTGGGTTTGTGTCCCTTTTAGAAATAATAATTGTCATTCTTCCTCTCCTCTTACTCCTTCCTGCACTGGTTATCATCATCATGTGCTCTACTAGTTGTGGTGGTAGGTGTGGTGTGGTGTGTTGTGGTGGTAGTAGTGGTGTGGTGTGTTGTAGTAGTAGTGGTGTGGTGGTGGTGGTGGTAGTAGTGGAGTGTTGTGGTGGTGGTGGTGTGGTGTGTTGTGGTGGTGGTGGTAGTAATAGTAGTGGTGGTGGTGTGGTGTGTTGTAGTGATAGTAGTGGCATGTGTTGTGGTGATAGTAGTGGTGGTGGTGGTGGTGTGTTGTGTGTCTGATGATTGTTGTAATTTTTGCTATTACCACCAGCTACTACTACTACTGCTACTACTACCACCCCTCACTACAGTCATCACTACTCCCCCTCACACACATTCCCACAGGAGTTTCAAGGTGGGGTGGAGTGGAGTGTGTGTGTGTGTGTGGGGGGGGGGGGGGGGACACTAGCTGCAATAAAGAATTGATGTGGTTAATCCCAACTGAATAAATAAATGGCAGCAACATCATTATCACTGCAGCCACCACCACCTCCTCCACCTCCACTACCACTACCCCCTCCACCTCCACTACCACTACCACCGTCAGCAGCAGCACCACCACCACTACCACCATCAACAACAATGCTACCACCCCCACCACCACTACAATCCACACTACCATCAACACCACCATCAATAATGCTACCACCACCACCACCACCACCACCACCACCATCAACATCATCAACAACAACAATCCTACCACCATCACCACCTCTACAATACACACCACTACCATCAACACCACCATCAACAACATTACTACCACCACCATCACCATCACCATGTGTCTTGGGGCAGGAACCCAGACTTCCTTTGCAGCACCACTGCAGCAGGACAGTGCAATGGTATGCACTAGTGTTGCAGTGTTGGTGCAACTTGTGTAATAATACTGTGATAGAGTAGTAGGTCCTTATATTTTCACTTGTTCATGTGTCTACATACGTTTTCACACATACACACACATACACACACATACATATGCACACACATTATACATACATATATACATATTTTATACACACACACACATACACATACACATATACATATATACATATACATATATTTATATACATATCAGGATTAAACCAATATTAAACTAGTAAGACTATTATTCAACAGAGTACTCAATACTTGGGATAGTAGAGTGTGACTATATTAGAAAGAGTCGTGACTCGGCAGCTGAGCTCTTGTTATTTCGACAGCTAATTCCTGTCGAAATGGCAAGAGTTCGACCATTGGGTCCCGACTCTTTCTAATATAGGCACTCTACTATCCCAAGTATCAAATATTCTTTCTAAGATATATATATATATATATATTTCGTTTCTGAATTTGTTTAGCAAGATTCTTTATCTGAAATCGTGTGTTGAAACCGATATTGTTATACTTTGGGAGGGTCATGTTGCCAATAAGAAACACACGCACCAGTTGCTTTCACTTCAATTTATTATATATTTATAAATTTATAAATTTACAAATCTACAAACTTATAAATTTCTGGTTGGTTGGTTGGTTCCACAACCAGATAGTTGTTTATATATATAGTCATAGTCCTTTCGTCACACACTCTGTGACCTCTTCAGTGAAGAGGTCACAGTGTGTGACGAAAGGACTATGACTATATATATAAACAACTATCTGGTTGTGGAACCAACCAACCAACCAGAAATTTATAAGTTTGTAGATTTGTAAATTTATAAATATATAATAAATTGAAGCGAAAGCAACTGGTGCGTGTGTTTCTTATTGGCAACATGACCCTCCCAAAGTATAACTATATATATATATATATATATATATATATTCAATTTGTTGGTAATTCAACAAATATAAATGTTTATAACTGATTCAGAGCACTGGACAGGTTTTCTGGAGTATAATATATTCAATGATATTAAATGTCAACATTTATAAAACAAACTTTGTATTTTATCTGATGAGAGCGTACCAAAGTTTCAGTACCCTTGAAATATATATAATAGAATAAATATGGTTTTATAAATAGTTTCCATTTATTTAATATCATTGTGTGTGTGTGTATATATATATATACATATATATACATTTTCCTATACATACCCTTATGTACACACATATGTATTATTTAACCTTTCATGACCATATCTTTAATGAAATACACTCTATTTCAATTAATGAAGAATTTTAGAGTGATTTACTAAACTTAAGATAGTAACATAAGCTTCTTATATAAAAATTAGATTCTAATATAAATAGGAAGGAACCCCTTAAAATGGGTGGCTTTGTTTCATACAAACCAGAGGTAGTTTGGCCGAGTTGGTATCTAAGGGGGTTAAAGATATGTAAGCCTTACTACATATAACATACATACATATATATATATGTATATATATATATATATATATGTATAAGTAGAATTGAAGTCAGTGTTGCAGCATATGTAGAAGCTTTATTGACATATTGCAATTGTTTCAATATCGATGAGCTGAGGGCACAATCATGATGACTGGGAGATGTTGAAGAAATCCCACTCATTAAGATTATGCCCTGAGCTGATTGATTGATTGATTGATGTGTGTGTGTGTGTAAACAGAAATAACAACACAATCGGTACAGTATATGGAAGGGATATATTAGGTTAATGCTTGATATAGCAGGAAGGTCTTAACGTTTTAGATGCCAGTCCTTCATCAGAAGAAAGAGGGGGTAAAGATATGTAAGCCCTACAATATATAGTTATCTAAGGGGTTTAAGATATGTAAGCCCTACATTCAAGCTTAGATTTTCTTGATGGTAGACAGGGTGAAAGAGTTAAAGAATGGCGTACTAAGTTGAAAAATGGTTTTACTAGTCTCAGTAACATCTTATCTATACAAACATACACACCTATATATATATATATATATATATATATATATATATATATATACACATACACACACACACATGTGTATATACATGAAGATTACTTCCCCTCACATACTAAAGTGATATGTACACCCATATAGCATCAATGCAAGTACATCCACACACACATATACCCAGATCCACATGCATATATATATCCACATTCACACATATACGCGCGCGCACACACATCCACTCAGCCACATCTACGCACCCCATCCCTACTCCCCTGTATGTATAAACTTCATAAACCCCCACCCCACTTTTTTTGTTTATATTTTTACTTTGTTTTTTTTTATGTGAGGCAGCCATTAAAGCAGAAACTTCAGTTTTATTTACTTTTGTTGTTGTTGTTATATTTTTACCAGGCTGGGGCCCTAGACTGGCCTGTCTATAGGGTTCACTTCACAACCATGGGGTTCTAGGCTTAGTCCTACAGTGTGACATCTTGGACAAGTGTCTTCTACTATAGCTGTGAGTTGACCAGTGGAATTTAGTAGACAAAAACTAAAAGACTTGTATTATATGTGTTTATGCTATGTAACTTAGCAGTTCAGCAAAAAGAGATTGATAAAATATCAGAATTACAAAAATAAATACTGGTGTTAATATGATTTACTAAATGAAGTTGATGCCCCAGCATGACCACAATCTACTGACTAAAGCCAGTAAAAGAATCACTGTCACCATGATCTTATAGTTAGTGTTTTGGAATTATTTTTTAAGGTCATGTTCCAATCCCCAGATGAGGTGACGTGTTCTTGGGCAAGTCACTTCATTTCATGTTCTTCCAGACCACTCGGCTGGAAAAAAAGAAAGCAAAGGAAAACAATGAATACTAGTAATAGGGGAGTTAACTTTGTGAGAGACTAGCTACACATCCAGATAACCTTTCTCTGTCACTTAATATTTCATGACACAATCATAAAGTTCTTGACTAATGAGCCTCTTGAGACAGATTTAAACTTTTGCTACCATCACCACCACTGTCACTACAACCACCACCACCACCACCACCAACATTGCCACCACCACTGTCATAACTACAACCACCACTACTAACACCACCCCAACCACCACTACTAACACCACCCCAACCACCACTACTAACACCACCCCAACCACCACTACTAACACCACCCCAACCACCACCACAACCACTATCACAACCACCACTACTAACACCCCTACCACAACTACCACTATCACCACTACTAACACCCCAACCACTACCACCACCACTGCCACTTATTTCATATTTCTGTTGGTATGACAGGGGGCCCCCTCCTTCTAATGGAGGTTAAGTGGACTTGTCTAATTAGAGACCATAACTTACAGGGAAGGCGACAAATAGGCGTTAGAACGTTGGATAGAATACCTTGTAGTATTTGGTTCTCTCTTTGAGTTTAAATCCCGCTATTTTCGTCCTTTCAAGGTCGATAAGTAAAGTACCAGTCGAGTATTAGTCAAGTCTTCCTCGATATCTCTCTCTCACTCCCTCTATATATCTCTCTCTCACTCCCTCTATATATCTCTCTCTCACTCCCTCAATCTCTCTCTCACTCCCTCTATATCTCTCTCTCACTCCCTCTATATCTCTCTCTCTCTCTCACTCCCTCTATATCTCTCTCTCTCTCCCTCTATATCTCTCTCTCTCTCCCTCTATATCTCTCTCTCACTCCCTCTATATCTCTCTCTCACTCCCTCTATATCTCTCTCTCACTCCCTCTATATCTCTCTCTCACTCCCTCTATATCTCTCTCTCACTCCCTCTGTCTCTCTCACTCCCTCTATGTCTCTCTCTCCCTCTATGTCTCTCTCTCTCTCTATGTCTCTCTCTCTCTCACTCCCTCTATGTCTATCTCTCTCTCACTCCCTCTATGTCTATCTCTCTCTCACTCCCTCTATGTCTATCTCTCTCTCACTTCCTCTATGTCTATCTCTCTCTCACTTCCTCTATATCTCTCTCTCTCTCACTTCCTCTATATCTCTCTCTCTCTCACTTCCTCTATATCTCTCTCTCTCTCACTTCCTCTATATCTCTCTCTCTCTCACTTCCTCTATCTCTCACTTCCTCTATCTCTCACTTCCTCTCTCTCTCTCACTCACTCTTTATATATCTCACTTTCTCTCTCTCTCTCACTTCCTCTCTCTCTCTATATATATATATCTTACTTCCTCTCTCTCACTCTTTATATATCTCACTTCCTCTCTCTCTCTCTCACTCTTTATCTCTCACTCTATATCTCTATCTATCTCTCTCTCTCTCTCCCAGAAACCAGTTGTATTTAGACCTGGAGAGGGTTGGCCTCTGCCAGGTTTAAACTTCCCAAGACATGCTGTATATTACTACG
Organism: Eledone cirrhosa; assembly: GCA_964016885.1. Taxonomy (NCBI): domain Eukaryota; kingdom Metazoa; phylum Mollusca; class Cephalopoda; order Octopoda; family Eledonidae; genus Eledone; species Eledone cirrhosa. The sequence goes on from OZ024747.1 coordinate 6,185,688, forward strand.
GTGCCCCTAAGACACTATCGGTAGTTAAGTGTCCATACATACACAATTTAGAGGGGGGAAAAAACTTACCCCTGCATCTAAAATGGCTGTGAATATATTAAAAAATAGGGGTTTGGTGGGAGACTTCCCCCTAACTAGGGGTATGTATCTTTTCCCCTCCACCCATATCTCCAGTCCCTGGAAGTAGGTGGAGTGTGGGTTTGTCTGATGGGGAACTACTGATATGATCTAAGGGGATAACTACGAGAATTTCTTAAGCAAGACTCAGTGCTGTATATAATGACTGAATGAGGATATATAATATATACACAGTGGGGTGTATATAATGACTGAATAAGGATATATAATATATACACAGTGGGGTATATATAATGACTGAATAAGGATATATAATATATACACAGTGGGGTATATATAATGACTGAATAAGGATATATAATATATACACAGTGGGGTATATATAGTGACTGAATAAGGATATATAATATATACACAGTGGGGTATATATAATGACTGAATAAGGATATATAATATATACACAGTGGGGTATATATAATGACTGAATGAGGATATATAATATATACACAGTGGGGTATATATAGTGACTGAATAAGGATATATAATATATACACAGTGGGGTATATATAGTGACTGAATGAGGATATATAATATATACACAGTGGGGTATATATAGTGACTGAATGAGGATATATAATATATACACAGTGGGGTATATATAGTGACTGAATGAGGATATATAATATATACACAGTGGGGTATATATAGTGACTGAATGAGGATATATAATATATACACAGTGGGGTATATATAATGACTGAATGAGGATATATAAAATATACACAGTGGGGTATATATAATGACTGAATAAGGATATATAATATATACACAGTGGGGTATATATAATGACTGAATGAGGATATATAATATATACACAGTGGGGGTATATATAGTGACTGAATGAGGATATATAAAATATACACAGTGGGGTATATATAGTGACTGAATAAGGATATATAATATATACACAGTGGGGTATATATAGTGACTGAATGAGGATATATAAAATATACACAGTGGGGTATATATAGTGACTGAATAAGGATATATAAAATATACACAGTGGGGTATATATAGTGACTGAATAAGGATATATAAAATATACACAGTGGGGTATATATAATGACTGAATAAGGATATATAAAATATACACAGTGGGGTATATATAGTGACTGAATAAGGATATATAATATATACACAGTGGGGGTATATATAGTGACTGAATGAGGATATATAATATATACACAGTGGGGTGTATATAATGACTGAATAAGGATATATAAAATATACACAGTGGGGTATATATAGTGACTGAATAAGGATATATAAAATATACACAGTGGGGTATATATAATGACTGAATAAGGATATATAATATATACACAGTGGGGTGTATATAATGACTGAATAAGGATATATAAAATATACACAGTGGGGTATATATAGTGACTGAATAAGGATATATAAAATATACACAGTGGGGTATATATAGTGACTGAATGAGGATATATAATATATACACAGTGGGGTATATATAATGACTGAATGAGGATATATAATATATACACAGTGGGGTATATATAATGACTGAATGAGGATATATAATATATATACACAGTGGGGTATATATAATGACTGAATGAGGATATATAATATATATACACAGTGGGGTGTATATAGTGACTGAATGAGGATATATAAAATATACACAGTGGGGGTATATATAGTGACTGAATAAGGATATATAAAATATACACAGTGGGGTATATATAGTGACTGAATGAGGATATATAATATATACACAGTGGGGTATATATAATGACTGAATGAGGATATATAATATATACACAGTGGGCTGTATATAATGACTGAATGAGGATATATAATATATATACACAGTGGGGTGTATATATAATGACTGAATGAGGATATATAATATATACACAGTGGGCTGTATATAATGACTGAATGAGGATATATAATATATACACAGTGGGGTGTATATAATGACGGAATGAGGATATATAATATATACACAGTGGGGTGTATATAATGACTGAATGAGGATATATAATATATACACAGTGGGCTGTATATAATGACTGAGGAGATATAATATATACACAGTGGGCTGTATATAATGACTGAATGAGGATATATAATATATACACAGTGGGGTGTATATATAATGACTGAATGAGGATATATAATATATACACAGTGGGGTGTATATAATGACTGAATGAGGATATATAATATATACACAGTGGGGTGTATATAATGACGGAATGAGGATATATAATATATACACAGTGGGGTGTATATAATGACTGAATGAGGATATATAATATATACACAGTGGGGTATATATAATGACTGAATGAGGATATATAATATATACACAGTGGGGTATATATAATGACTGAATAAGGATATATAATATATACACAGTGGGGTATATATAATGACTGAATAAGGATATATAATATATACACAGTGGGGTATATATAGTGACTGAATAAGGATATATAATATATACACAGTGGGGTATATATAATGACTGAATAAGGATATATAATATATACACAGTGGGGTATATATAATGACTGAATGAGGATATATAATATATACACAGTGGGGTATATATAGTGACTGAATAAGGATATATAATATATACACAGTGGGGTATATATAGTGACTGAATGAGGATATATAATATATACACAGTGGGGTATATATAGTGACTGAATGAGGATATATAATATATACACAGTGGGGTATATATAGTGACTGAATGAGGATATATAATATATACACAGTGGGGTATATATAGTGACTGAATGAGGATATATAATATATACACAGTGGGGTATATATAATGACTGAATGAGGATATATAAAATATACACAGTGGGGTATATATAATGACTGAATAAGGATATATAATATATACACAGTGGGGTATATATAATGACTGAATGAGGATATATAATATATACACAGTGGGGGTATATATAGTGACTGAATGAGGATATATAAAATATACACAGTGGGGTATATATAGTGACTGAATAAGGATATATAATATATACACAGTGGGGTATATATAGTGACTGAATGAGGATATATAAAATATACACAGTGGGGTATATATAGTGACTGAATAAGGATATATAAAATATACACAGTGGGGTATATATAGTGACTGAATAAGGATATATAAAATATACACAGTGGGGTATATATAATGACTGAATAAGGATATATAAAATATACACAGTGGGGTATATATAGTGACTGAATAAGGATATATAATATATACACAGTGGGGGTATATATAGTGACTGAATGAGGATATATAATATATACACAGTGGGGTGTATATAATGACTGAATAAGGATATATAAAATATACACAGTGGGGTATATATAGTGACTGAATAAGGATATATAAAATATACACAGTGGGGTATATATAATGACTGAATAAGGATATATAATATATACACAGTGGGGTGTATATAATGACTGAATAAGGATATATAAAATATACACAGTGGGGTATATATAGTGACTGAATAAGGATATATAAAATATACACAGTGGGGTATATATAGTGACTGAATGAGGATATATAATATATACACAGTGGGGTATATATAATGACTGAATGAGGATATATAATATATACACAGTGGGGTATATATAATGACTGAATGAGGATATATAATATATATACACAGTGGGGTATATATAATGACTGAATGAGGATATATAATATATATACACAGTGGGGTGTATATAGTGACTGAATGAGGATATATAAAATATACACAGTGGGGGTATATATAGTGACTGAATAAGGATATATAAAATATACACAGTGGGGTATATATAGTGACTGAATGAGGATATATAATATATACACAGTGGGGTATATATAATGACTGAATGAGGATATATAATATATACACAGTGGGCTGTATATAATGACTGAATGAGGATATATAATATATATACACAGTGGGGTGTATATATAATGACTGAATGAGGATATATAATATATACACAGTGGGCTGTATATAATGACTGAATGAGGATATATAATATATACACAGTGGGGTGTATATAATGACGGAATGAGGATATATAATATATACACAGTGGGGTGTATATAATGACTGAATGAGGATATATAATATATACACAGTGGGCTGTATATAATGACTGAGGAGATATAATATATACACAGTGGGCTGTATATAATGACTGAATGAGGATATATAATATATACACAGTGGGGTGTATATATAATGACTGAATGAGGATATATAATATATACACAGTGGGGTGTATATAATGACTGAATGAGGATATATAATATATACACAGTGGGGTGTATATAATGACGGAATGAGGATATATAATATATACACAGTGGGGTGTATATAATGACTGAATGAGGATATATAATATATATACAGTGTTGTCTTTACCTATATATTAAGATAATGTAGCTGTTTACCTCTATACCTATATATGTAACAGGTAATCTAGCTATCTACCTGTATATTAACAGGTAATCTAGCTGTATATTAACAGGTAATCCACTTATCTTACCTGTATATTTATCAGGTATTCCACATAGCTAGATTACCTGTTACAGGTAAGATATCTACCTGTAAATATAACAGGTAAGAACAGCTAATTTAGAGAGCATTGATGAGATCTCACCGCCGCTTTCTATTGTAGTGTGGTATATATACAGTGGTGTATATATGTTGATAGAGCGAGACTATATAATATATACACCCACAAGTATGTATGAGGTATTGATTATAAGGGTATATAATATATACACAGTGGTGTATATATTGACAGAATGAGGGTATATAATATATACACTGGTTTATATATTGACAGAATGAGGGTATATAATATATACACTGTGGTGAATATATCTTGATAGAACGAGTATGTATGAGGTATTGATTATAAGGGTATATAATATAGACACTGTGGTGTATATATTGATAGATACTTTATAGTATATACACCCTCAGAGTTATGTATGAGGTGTTGAAATGTGTATAAATATATACAGTTTGATGTATATGTTGATAGATATAGGCTATATGGTATATACACCCAGAGATATGTATGAGGTGTTGACAAAAAATGTATAAATATATATGCAGTGTGGTGTATATAACAGAAAGAGGCTATATGATACACACAGGTGTTGACAATAGGTGTATAAATATATACATAGTTTGATGTTTATGTTGACAGAAAGAGGCTGTATAATATATATATATATATACACCCACAGATATGTAGGTGGTGTTGACAATATGTATAAATATATACACAGTGGTGTATATATTGGCAGAAAGTCACTATATAATATATACACTGAGTGTGGTGTATATATTATATGTTCAGAGAAAGAGGTTATTTAATAAATTCATGTTTCTTTTTTCTAATCAGTGTTGTATTTTTGTTATTGTAGATTTCTGTGTTTGTGTGAACACAAGATGGCGAAAGGGTGAAGGAGTTTGTTTCACAATCATTAGGTCCTCGGTTCAATCCTATGACATGGCATCTTCGGGCTAATGTTATTTACCAAAGCTTTGGGTTGACCTATGTCTTGTGAGCAAGATTGGATAGCTAGATATAAAAGTATGTATGTATGTATGTATGTGTGTGTGTGCGTGCGTGCGTGCGTGCGTACGTACGTATGAAAAATTTAGGACCCCGACAGCTGAGCTCCTGCTGTTTCAACAACTAAGTCCAAACTCATTCAGTCCTTGCTGATGAAATGGCAGGAGCTCAGCAGTCGGGGTCTCGTGTGTCTATCTGTGGGAAAGGAAACCCTACCAAGAAACAACCATCATGCCACACTTACTGTGGAAAATACAACGGTTACAATAAGGGCACCCTAAAATCTAGAGTTTATCTAGAGTTTCAGAGGTAGAACATCACTAAAAACATTCAGCACTCTACTAGAAGATGAAAGAATTAATAAAACGCAAGTTGTTGTTGAGAATAACAACAATCCCAGGTAATGTTAGACTGCTGAAACTGGATTATTCTTGTGGCGTTACAATGTAACCTCAGATAAGCACCCTAATTCTCTACATACATAAATATATATTACTTTATTATATATTCTTGTCGATAGGCTGTGACCATTATTTGATATATATACATATTTATATGTATATATAGTAGAACACTGGAGGGTAATATCCGTAGTAGTAGAGCACTCAGTCCATGGGACGAGTTTGGTAGAAGTTCCACAACAGTTAATTCTCGAAAATGGTGAATTAACTGTTGTGGAACTACTTTATATATCTACAATCATCATCACTGTTTAATGTCTATTTTTTTCCATGCTAGAATGGGTTATATGATTTGTCTCTGAGTGTAAAGGAGCTATAAGACTGGGCAGGGCTTCTGTACATTTTAAACCCAAAAGATGTTGGATGTTGTTTATCTTGATGCTGTTTCTTCATTGACATCTGATCATGGTGTAAGTTAGACTAGCTTATTCACCTGATGACACTGTTAATTAGGAGCTTATGATATCAATCACCATCAGATATTGATATATTGTTGAGTGATGTAGGTAAATATTCTTTTGTCAGCATCTTACCAAAACTTGCTTGCCTGCTATCCATAATTCTAATTTTAGACCGTTAATTCCAACCCTAGTTCACCCCTAATTCCAACCCTAGTTCTAACCCTAATTATAACACTAATTTACTAGACGGATTTTAACCATCGACCTAACAAACTACAGTCCTCTGCTCTACTGACTGAGCTATCTACTGTCTTGTTGATATATGGATATTATATATAACTATATATATATATATATATGCAAAAGTTTTATTTAAGATTGTTGGGTTACGAGTAAATATTTTATCGTATATATATATATATATATATATATATATAACTATATATATATATATATATATATATATATATATATAACTATATATATATATATAACTATATATATATATATAACTATATATATATATATAACTATATATATATATAACTATATATATATATATATAACTATATATATATAACTATATATATATAACTATATATATATAACTATATATATATATATATATATATATATATATATGTATATATATATTATATATAACTATATATATATATATATATATATATATAACTATATGTATATATATATTATATATAACTATATATATATATATATATATATATAACTATATGTATATATATTATATATAACTATATGTATATATATTATATATAACTATATATATATATATATATATATATATAACTATATATATATATATTATATATAACTATATGTATATATATTATATATAACTATAT
>OZ024747.1:6200675-6248175 GCA_964016885.1 Eledone cirrhosa
GCCACTGCTGACGCGGTATGTCGACTGGGGCGACTTCTCTTTTTAGGTGGCATTTTATGTCCAAAAGAAAGGGTGAAAGTTACTTCTACAGAAAAATTGACTTTGAAAGTCTACTGTCTATTTATGAATATTGTTATTGTTGTTGTGATACAAATGTTAGTAAGTAAATTGGTATCGAAAAATAAAGGGTGAAAGTTACTTCAACATAAAAATTGACTTTGAAAGTATAAGGCTGATAATTGAATGTAAAAAGATTGATAAGAAAGCCCCCCCCCCCCCCCCCCAAAAAAAAATGTACAGGTATTTGTATGTATGTGTGTATGAAAGTGTAAGGCCGATGTGTGTGTAAATTAAGTGACAGGTATTTGTATGTATGTATGTATGTTTTCTCTTTCTCTTAATTTCGAGTATATTTTTTTGACCGGCCACCTTCCTGGTGGCAAGGTTGTAAAAGAAAAGAAATTGTCATCCCTTGAATCGCAAGAATGTTTTGCAAATCTTGAAGGTGCCAGCTATCGCAGCCATTTGTAGACTATGAATTAGGGAGCTGCGCTTTTTGTCCGCAAATCCAAGTTCATTCATACTTTGGTCCAAGCGGGTTGGTATATAACCCGTAGCACCAATAATGATGGGTATGAAGCTAAAGGTGTATCTTGGATACTGGATTTGTAAACTCCTCATCAATGGTCCGTAGATGTCCTCCTTCTCCTGTATTTTTCTGACAACGTTTACATCAAGTGGGCAGCTGATCTCCACAACAGAACACGTTTTCAATGTGTGGTCCCAAACTACAATATCAGGCCGGTTGTGCTTTAATTTGGTGGCAGTTTTTATTTTCAGGTTCCACCAGTATTCCTTAGTGCCATCTGTCTCAATATATTCTTCCTCGTTTGTTGTTAATTTTGTTTTCCGAAGTGCGTTCCAGATGGTTCTAGCTATCCCATCGTGTCTCGTGGGGAGGTAGTAGCGAGATGACATTCTTTCGCAGCTGGCAACAATGTGGCTTACATCCTCGATCTTTGTTTTACATAGCCTACATTTATTGTCAGCTGCTGGCCCTCCTCTTTTGTGCAGCAGATATTTGGTAGGGAGTTCTTGTTCCTGTATTGCATAGAGATATCCCTCAAGGTGTGATGTCATAAACCTGTCGGAACTCCATGCCAGGCTTTTTGAGTGGTTTATCCCCTCTATGGTCTGTGTTTTACGCCTCAAGTATCCATGCACAACTTTTTCTGTAAATTGGTCAATTTTTTTATCTTGTTTGAACATTGAATAGGATCTTCCGATTTCTCTGGGTGAGAGATTTATATCAGGCTTTATTCCATATCTCTCCTCCAGATCAGTCGCTATTCTAATGATATTTCTTTTTTCATGGTCATAAACCTGGGCAAGATGGTTGCCAGCCTTTTTCCTCTGTTGAAGGTGTTGCTTCAGTGTCACTATCCGGGTCTCATATGTTGTTAATATTGATTTTAGACCCCGGCCACCTTCCTTGCGTGAGAAGTATAGCCTATCCACATCACCATTGATGTTAAAGTTCCCAGTAACACTGAGAAGTTTTCGAGTTCTAACATCCATCTCACTTAGTTCTTGCAATGACCAGTTCAGTAGGCCAAATGTTGGCGTTAGAATTGGCACAGCATAAGTATTGTGGGCAATGTATTTGTTGTATGCTGACAGTTCTGATGACCATATTTTCTTTACTCTTCTGAGGTATTCAGTTCTGGTTCTCTCCTTATTTATGGGTCCATCATATCTGACATTCTCATCCTGTCCAAGATATCTGTAGTTGTCACCTGACTGCAGAGGTTGTATTGTCAGGCCATTCATCTCTAGATTTCTAGAGGAGGGCACAGCTCTTCCACGTTTTACTGCCAAATATGCACACTTGGACTCACCAAATTTCATTTTGATGTCGGTTGAAAATTGTGTAATGAGGTCCAATTGTTTCTTGATGTCATTGATATTTGGCCCATACAACTTCAGGTCATCAACAAAGAAAAGATGGGAGATACTTCTGGTCCCACTTCTTTGTCCACCTTGTTTCCTGAGTAGGTAAGATAGTGGATTCAGTGAGAGAACGAAGAGTAGCACTGACAAGCTATCACCCTGAAAGATGCCCTTCTGGTAATGAATCTTATCAGTCTTAACCTGCTTCTTCTCACCTCTAAGGATCAAACTGGTGTACCAGTTCTTGGTCAGGCGTTCAACAGCAGCTACCAATGGTTGTGGGACTTTAGCTAACTGTAAAGCCTTAACAATCCACCCATGAGGTACACTATCAAATGCTTTTTGATAGTCCAGCCACACGACAGTCATGTTTCTGCGATTCTTTGTTGTTTTTTCCTGAATCATTTTGTTAGTATGTATGTATGTATGTATGTATGTATTACTTCAACATAAAAATTGACTTTGAAAGTATAAGGCTGATAATTGAATGTAAAAAGATTGATAAGAAAGGCTCCCAAAAAAAGTTTACAGGTATTTGTATGTATGTGTGTATTTTTATGTCGAAAATAAAGGGTTAAAGTTACTTATACAGAAAAATTTAGTTTGAAAGTGTTATGCCGATCTCTTTATCATTATATGCTATTGTTATTTGGTGGCTTGGCAGTATCGGTAGAGGGTCGGACGCCATGCTTTCCAGCATAGTTACGTCCCTTTGCGGTCTGAGTTCAAATCCCACCGAGGTTAACTTTGCCTTTCATCCTTACGGGGTCGATAAAATAAAGTACCAGTAATGCACTGGGTAATTGATGGCCTTGTGCCTAAAGTAGAAACAGTTATTTCTAAAACAAACTGTGTATGCGTTGATTGATTGAAATTCCCGCGTTCCTGTTTCTATGACGTCAATCGTAACCATACCAACATATATGTGTGTGTATGCACCCACATATATGTGTGTATATGTTTTTTTTCAATGTTTCTCTTTTTCACAAACACTTATAAGAGAAGGTAGCAATTTTAAGGGGAGGTTATGAATGGGAGTAGATATAGGAAAACGTATATCATATGAGAGAGGAGAAATCATCGATTGTCGAAATAAATCGATTTTTCCGTAATTGTGGCATTTTTTAGCCAATAAGTTCGCCCATGACCCAAGTTAGAATATTTGTAAACATTCTGCTTAATTATTCATTCAATATTTTTGGAATTGTGTAAATGTATAAAATTGAAACATACATACAGACACACAAATCTGCCTTTTATAGATAATGATATATACAATATAATATATAATATATATATATATATATATATATAAAACTTTGATAACTTTCGGCCAGTATTGGCCCAGGCCATGTCTAACTTAATAGCACCACCTGGCGAAGTCTTACAAATCAGTGTTTGGGCACCATGGCCCACTGGAGCAGAGAGTTATTGTTTACGGAGGCATATCCGGGTGTAGGAGGCTTATCCGGGATTTCTTGAAGAAATTTATCCAAAGACTTCTTGAACTTGATGGGGTCTGTCTCTGCTTTGATGTGTTTTGGTGTAATGTTAAAGAGTGCAGTTCGAATATTTAATACTGCCGGCACTAGTATCGAGCACCTTTGGCATACGCTACTTGGCAAATAACTATATGTCATCATCATTATCATTTTACGTCCGCTCCTCCCTGCTTGCAAGGGTAGGATGGGTCTTATTCAGCACAGCATCTCTCCACTTGTCACGGTCCTTCGTCATCTCCACCGTGAGCTTCAGCGATCATATATATATATATATATATATATATATATAATCCTTATTGAACCCTCTTCGGATTTGAGTCTCCACATTTATTATTACTATATATTTATTAAAAGGTAGCTATATGTTCTAGTCAGTTCCATATGTCAGTTGACGAAGACCTCGTAATATATTTAAAATCATGCAAATAATAATATGCAACTAAATTCAGTGTTAAACGATACAACAGCATCCCACCCAGGAACCTTTTCCTTTTTTGGCTGCTATTTCTAGTATGACAGGAGACCACGTAGAAGCATTGTGTTCGTTCGTGGGAAATAACAGAAGGGTTTAATAATTATTTCTACTTTAGGCACAAGGCCAGCAATTTGAATTAGGAAGTCGATTAAATTGATCGCAGTGCATTACTGGTACTTTATTTTACCGATCCCGTAAGGGTGAAAGACAAAGCTAACCTCGGCAGGAATAACAAGATACTAAAGTACGAAATAATTTTCATTTGTAAATTATCGACTTAAAAATATTTATGACTCTACCCAAGATAAGAAATATATAATTAAATAAAGAAATAAATGAATTTCAAAGGGAGATAACTAGCATTGTAATGCTGGAATTATCTTTTCTTTGTTTTTAATTGTGAACTGTCAGTTCAATTATTGATGCATATATAGACAGATATACTATCATATTTCTTTCGTCTTAACGATGTCTTGCTGGTTTTGCCTTTTATTACTGCTGTACAGTAGTGTAGTATTTGCTGAAGTAGAACAACAATCATCACATAATCTAGATGCAAAAGGAGAGAAAGATCTCACAAAAGAACCGGGACATCTTCAAAGGTTTGGAAGTGGAAGATCTAGTTCCCCTATAGATGAAGTTGAAGGTTTTCCCGATGCCGAAACGTTCTTCAGAGAGTATGTGTTAGCTTCGCGTCCTTTAAAAATGAAAGGAGCTGCTCGTCTATCTCCTGCCTACCACTTGTGGACGGACGAGTATTTTCTGTCTCTAGACATAGACCCAAATTCCACGGTTATGGTCGAGGAGAATAAAAAAGAAAACCGCAGCTTACCCTTGAAATTGATGCATTTTCACAAGTTTCTACAGATCTATAACGACTCTAATAAATACATGGTGCAGGATGTGCCATCTTATCTCAAGTAGGTGTTTATAACATAATCCGTTGTATCTATTGATGTTCTTCTATACAGCAGAACTACCCTCAACATTTCCGTTTTATTGTCTTCGTTCTTATTTACATCAGTGAACTCCACCCTTTTTTTTCGCTATACGAATCCCACAAATATCGCTGACACACTTAAAAAAAAACATTCTTCCCTTAAACTTGATATTAGAAAGGATATATCCCTACCTCCTTACTGTTTTATTATTGTTTCTGCGTTGCAGTGTTTACATTTTCGATCTTTGTTAATAAATAACCAGTGCAGTTTCTATCCTCTTTTGTTATAACATTCGGGTTATCGTTATGTTTTCTTAACTTCATAAGGCATATTGTTGGTTGAGGGAATATTAATCAAAAACACCACATGCAAGTCTGCACAGTAGACACTACAGTTTTTAAGCCAAAAAAGAAACTTAACATTGTAACTTTAACACAGCTACTGAGCGACCCCGAGCAACACCGAGCTTTACTGCTAGTATATATATAAAATTATCGTTTAGCGTCCATTTTTCAAGCTAGCATGGTTGGTGTGTATACCAAACTAGACATTTAATTAAAAAATAACATTAAAGTAGAAACTTTAGAATGCCAATCCTAATGAAGTAAATACATATATATATACATCGTATTTCCCGGCGTCGAAGACGCTACTTTTTTCCTAAAATAAGTCTAACAAATCTACCATGGGTCCTGGAGGCCGAAAGTTGTTTATTATTTTTTTTTTCAAAGTTTTGGTTGTCAAAATTAGACGAAGCGTCTTCGACGCCGGGAAATACGGTATACACATATATATATATATGGACTTTATTACCTATTTGGTTGTTATTTTTAGCAAGTTGAGCGACAATGTTGCGGTTTTTTCATTGTTATCAGAGATCAGAAAGTAGGTTTAGTTTTAGTGAGATTTGGTTGCTATTTCTTGCAGGTCAAGTGAGGTTTATTCGTTGTTACAAGGGATAATTAAGAGTAAGGCAAATAGTCAGAATAAATAAACGCCTTCCACTCCTTAGTTTTACGATATTACATTTTGAGTTAGTTTGCTTTTCATCATGATGTGGCTATAATGATCATCATCACGTTTGTTTTTGTTTTTTTATACGTTTTTTTTAGACAAATCCTCTCCAGAACATCATCTCTCCACTGGTCCTTTCCCTTTGACTTCTCCTTTGTAAGATATATTTTTGAGATTGGCTTCCATGCCTTTCTTGTATTTGGAACTCTTGACATTTCTTCACCCAGTTATCAGCCTCCATACCTGTTACATGTCTGAACCAGCGCAGTCTTCTCTCCTACATATAACATCTAACTCCTCTTATGTCCAGCTTTTCCTTTGGTTTATCTATGCTCCTTATAAATAAATACCAGTGATAGAATGTACTTCTGTATAGTTCAATGAAGAGTGTGTCAGTTGTTCGATTAACAGAACAGCTTGCTCCTGATACCAATGTGCTGGTGGCTGAGCATTCCACAGGCACATGTACTCTTAGGGAGATTCAGCACGCCACAGTGTGTGATAATGCTGGTCTTTTGAATCTCTAGTACAGTCCATCCATTGGGTTTCTAAACAATTTCTGTCTATTCAGTTTTACTCACAAGGCACTAGTCAACCCTTGGCTATTGTAAATTACACTTACCAAGATGCCACATGGTGGGATTGAACCTAGGACTTAATGATGGCAAAGTAAACTCCTTAACCATTCAGTTATGCTGTACTAGTCAAGTATTGGGGTTGATTTGATCAACTTTCCTTCTCTCCCCAAATTGCTGTCTTTGTTACTAAATTAGAGACCATTATTATTTGGTTTGGCAGTATTGGTAGAACGTCAGACACCATGCTTTGTAGCATAGGAGTTATGGCCCTTTACGTTCTGAGTTCAAATCCCGCTGAGGTTAACTTTGTCCTTCATCCTTACGGGGTCGATAAAATAAAGTACCAGTAATGCACTGGGATAATTGCTGGCCTTGTGCCAACAATAGAAACATTATTGTTATTATTGAATCTAAATCCTGCTGAGGCTAGCTTTGCCTTTCATCCTTACAGGGTCGATAGAATAAAGTACCAGTAATGCACTGGGGTTGATTTAATTGATTTCCCCTCCCCCAAAATTGTTAGTGTTATTATTTGTTGAGTTTATTCTTTGTCACCACTTTATTGCATTCTAAAGATTTTACCAATTCTTCTCCTTTTAGACAAGATGTGATAATTCCTTGTTGTATTCAGTGTCCTGACTTAGAAGAATACTTTACAAACACTGTAAGTATATATATATATATATATATATATATAATATAATATATATATATATATATATATATTTATTTATTATCATCATCATATGTATCATCATTATCATCACCGTTTTACATCCATTCTTCCACGCTAGCATGGGTTAGACGGGTTGTCCTGTTGTGGGCAATGTCAGGTCAGGTGACCATATCTTGCTCATACAGAACTGATTTTGGCTTAATTTCTACAGCTGGGTGCCCTTCCTAATACCAACCTCATTTACAGTAAGTTATATATATATATATATATATATATATATATATATATATATATAACTCACTGTAAATGAGGTTGGTATATATATATATATATATATATATATATTTATTTCCACTTATACAATATTTATGTTCAAAGGCATCTGAAAGCGGTGGACATATTTAGACTGATGAAACCATTTAATAATCCATAGTTAAGTCAAACTGTTAATATTAATTAATATTCTTAACTTCTATATTGTGTTTATTGAAGCTAAATAATGCTTGTGACAATAGTGAAGAATTACTATTGTCTAGAGTTATAGAGTTGAGAGATAACTATTGTATAGAGTAATATAAAGGTAAGGAATTGTAGCTACTAATGAGTGTGGAATTATTTCTCACTAAAGTTTAGGAATCATATAAATGTATTGATAATGTATTCAGTACAACTTGCAAAGTGGTTGTCTTATAGTAAAATGCACCCAGTACATTCTGTAAAGATGTCGTGATCCTGCTATGATAAAATGTACCCAGTTCACTCTATAATGAGGTCATGCTGGTGCCTTGGTAAAATGCACCCAGTACATTCTGTAACATGGTTTGTGTTAGGAATGATATCCAGCCATAAAAAACCATGCCAAAATTACACTCAGTAAAGTGGTTATACTCGTGCTATGATAAAATGCCCCCAGTATACTCTATAAAGTTATCATGCTTGTGTTAGGATAAAATGCATCCAGTCAATTTTATAAAGTAGTAATGCTGGTGTTGCAATAAAAGGCACCCGGTCCACTCTATAATATAGTTAGTTGTGCTGGTGCCACAATAAAAGGCACCCAGTCCACTCTATAGTATAGTTGTGCTGGTGCCACAATAAAAGCACCCATGACTGGTGCCATGATAAAATTCACCCAGTACATTCTGTAACATGGTTGGTGTTAGGAAGGACATCCAGCCATAAAAGCCATACCAAAATGGATCATCTGACCTATCTAGTTATTTAGTCTCAACATGACAACCCATATAGCTCATGTCAAACATGGAAAATGGATGTAAAATACTACTGCTGATGATGGTGGTGAATATCTCTTGTGTTATTTTCTTTATACAGGTGATGTGGTTTAGCAGTGGGGGGACCAAGTCGGTCATCCATACTGATGAACTGGACAATATTAACTGTTTGTTTCGAGGAGATAAAGAAATCGTCTTTGTTGACCCCAAATATCAGGATAGGGTGAGAACATTTTCATCTACAACATTTTATTGGGATAACTGACACACTAGTCCAGTTGTGGGCTATTTTTTTATATATATATATATATATATATATATATGAAGGCATGTGGCTGAGTGGTAAGAGAATTAGATTTGTAATCGTGAGGTGAGTTTGATTCCTGGACCGGACGATGCGTTATGTCCTTGAGCAAGACACTTTATTTCACGTTGCTCCTTCTACCTGGAATTGTGACCAATAGAGAGTATTAGCAATTGGAAAGACCAATGGAAACATTGTTTCCTTGGTCCGATTTGGCAAAAGTCAATCGACTGTCAATATATATATATATGTTTGTATGTATGTAAAAAGTAAACGGAAATAAAGCAAACAATACAGTACAATGAAGATATATATCAGGAATTGAACCCACAATGTTACAATCATATGTTCAACACCCTCACCACCTGACCATGCAACTTCATATACATAGGAACACACATACACACTGACATATGTTATATATACAGGGTGTGCCCCTCAAAATATATACACACTTTGATTAGAATGCTATTGAAGTGTGTATACATTTTTTGGGGGGGACACCCTGTATATATAAACATATATCTGTCAATATAACTGATTGAAGAATGATTCCTCTCTGTAGATCCAACTGAAAACCCGAGGTTCCTATTCAAACATTGATGTCGACAGGTAATTAAAATACTTTTTAAAATATTGATAGATGTTCCTGTGCAGGGATCATCTAATTATATTCATGTTTCTTTGTAGTAGTAGTATATGTTATATTGAATCTTCAGCCTTTTGATAACTACCAGTGGTTCTACAATACAAAACTGTATATTTTAAAGTGTTTATATTTATCATAATTTCATGTGAGGACTTTTGTTGTGTTCCACCAGCATAATAATACAAATGTTGGTTATATTATGAATTCCCACCAGATTCTTGTTTATTTTCAAAATTATTTGATAATAAAAGGCAGTGTCTTCCATTAGAAATATATTAACAAAATGGTTAAAATTATTGTAATACTTGAAATTTATATGTACCATGGTGAATAAGAAAAGCAATTCATCATCATCATTATCATCATCAGTTTACATTTGCTTTTCCTTACTTGCATGGGTTGGACAGGTTTTCCTCTGAGCAGCTCCTCGTTATTTGTAACCTTCCTTCATCTCGTCCTATATAAATTCAAAGATTTAAGATCAGCTCTCACGGCTTCTGCCTAGATTTGGTCTTCCTTGGTCTTCCTCTTGTGCAGCTTCCTTCCACTGGGAACTCTTAACAAGGCCATGAATTACAACTGAATATGACTTACGATTAGGATATAATATACCTTTTGTTTTGGGTCTTTTTTAGATTCACATGTACTTAATGGCAGGCACAAACACTTTCTTGACCCTTCATTATAGCTGGAAGGGGAGAGGGTTGCATTCAAGCAGTTAACTGGTCTTTTATCAACCCCAGAAGGATGGAAGTCAAAGTTAACCTCAGCAGGATTTGAACTCAGGCAATTAGCTCCTTCCCTTTTCTGCCAGGTGTTGTGACTGGCAGATAATATCAGCATTGGAAAGACCAATGGAAACATTGTTTCTGTGGTCCAATCAGACAAGCAACTCCTTTCCTTTTTTTTCTACATGTGGAGAAAAGCAGACATAAAATGATCAAAATGATATAGACTTGGGTTCAAGTCCTGCTAAAATTGAATTTGGCTTTTCATTTTTCTGAAGCCAAATAAATACCAGCTACATGTTGGGGTTTGATAACTACTAGTTTTCAACTGTACCTTGATACCAGTAATAAGTTGAGGCTAATTTACTGACTAAATAATTAAATAAGAAGTCAATATTGATGTTCTAGTAATGTATAAACAGCTGCGTAAGGGAAGGCTTCATCCCTCAGGTCAACTTGTCAATGTATTGTGTGTATGTACAGTGTGCTGCACACACTATATGGTAACAATAAACTGTGCTAGTGTCCCCCACCCCAGCAACATCCTATTAATCTAGTTCAACATACCTGTCAGATAGCTCACCTGTCAGTTAAGTTATAATTACAAAAGTAAATAGGCTTTCTTGTTTCCTCTATTTGTCTTTCACAGATAACTAAGTTGGATGTGACATTTATACCAAGAAACAAAAACAATTTAATAGCAACAATAATGATAATATATTAATAATTGTTTCTACTTTTGGCACAAGCCCAGTACATTACTGGTATTTTATTTTATCGACCCCGTAAGGATGAAAGGCAAAGTTAACCTCGGCGGGATTTGAACTCAAACTGTAAAGGGACGTAACTATGCTGGAACGCATGGCGTCTGACTCTCTACCGATACTGCCAATCCACTGCCCTGGTTTCTGATTCAGGCACAAGGCTGGCAATTTTGGAGGAGAGGAAGTTGATTAAATAAACCCCAGTGGATTACTGGTACTTTTACTCTATCGACCCTGTAAGGATGAAGGGCAAAGCTAACCTTGATGAGATTTGAACTCAGAACGCAAAGGGACGTAACTCAATGTCACCAAACGTCTGACGCTCTAGCGATACTGGCAATCTACTGCCCTATAATATATTAATAATAATAATTGTTTCTACTTTTGGCACAAGGCCAGCAATTATCCCAGTGTATACTGGTACTTTATTTTATCGACTCCGTAAGGATGAAAGGCAAAGTTAACCTCGGCGGGATTTGAACTTCAGATATTAATAATAATAATAATGTAACCTTGATATAATTATAATAATTTCTTTATTAATCCCAATGAGTTCACCTGAAGAAAACATTGACAACAGAAGATGAAGCAGGGTGGGGTGGTGGTGGAGTAGTGGTGGTGGGGTGGCATAGTAACAATGAAATTATAACAAAGAAAATTCCTTCCTCAATAGGGAAGAAACTACCAAGGGTTACTCGTGGAAAAACTCATTTAAAAAGCCAAAATTACCCTAAATACTTTGCCCCAGTTATTCTGTTCCAATCTACAAAGCCCTTTAAAATAGAGTTTTGTTTCATAGAACCAGAGCCGGTTTTAGCCAGTTTGGTGTGAAAAGTGTTTAGTTTACCTTAATCTTCAAACATATGCTATATTCTAGAGTAAATATTAATTATTTATTACAGTTGTATTGTGTTTTCTCTTCAGGATGAATTATACGGAAAACCCTGAACTGGCAGAGATTGAGTATCTTCATGGCAACATGACAGCTGGAGATTGTCTTTATATTCCTTTCTTATGGTTAGTTCTTATTTGGAAATTTTCTACTGTGATGATGAGGATGATGGTGGGCAGTGGTGGGCAGTGGTGGGAGGGGAATCTGTATTGTTGGGGTGGCAGGTGTCTCTCTCTCTATATATATAAATTCGGCTAGAACCAGTTTGAAACTGGTTAGACCATTACTCAACAGAGTACTTGATACTTGGGGTAGTAGAGTATGGTTATATTATAGAGTCGGGACCCCACAGCTGAGCGCTTACCGTTTCAACAGCTATATGATGATACAATATACAGACACAGTCATTCTGCACTTGGCAACCAGGCTCCATTCCACAAATATGGTCATAAAGCAAATTATGGACAGAAAAAGTTGACAGAGAAGCTTCTGGCCACTTTTTTTTTTATCTCTAGGAGTACTTTATTGTATTTTCTCAACTTTTATTTATAGTGATTAACTATTATTACTCTATTACATGTTCCAGCTGATAGGGTGAAGCCATGTTGGGATGTCTGCATGTCAAATAGACTGAGGCCATGCTGGGATGTCTGCATGTCAAATAGACTGAGGCCATGCTGGGATGTCTGCATGTCAAATAGACTGAGGCCATGCTGGGATGTCTGCATTTCAAATAGGCTGAGGCCATGCTGGGATGTCTGCATGTCAAATAGGCTGAGGCCATGCTGGGATGTCTGCATTTCAAATAGGCTGAGGCCATGTTGGGATGTCTGCATTTCAAATAGGCTGAGGCCATGTTGGGATGTCTGCATTTCAAATATATTGTATGTAGGTGACACAACAAAAAGCACCCAGTCCACACTGTAAAGTGGTCATGTAGGAGACATAGTAAAAAGGCTCTCAGTCCACACTGTAAATGTGGTTGGTGTTAGGAAAGGCATCCAGCCGTAGAAAACCTGTCAGAAACAGTTCTGTACGAGCGAGACACGGTCTCCCAACTAATCTTGCCTCAAGTGGGACAAAACCATCCAACCCATGCTAGCGTGGAAGATGGATGTTAAACGATGATGATGATGATTCTAAATCTTTTTGTTTTCCAGGATCCACCAGGTTCGTTCCTATGGAAGTAACTTGGCTGTTAATGTCTGGTGGAATAATTCCATAAACTATTTCGTTGATGTCAGCAAATGTTTGAAAGAGTGTAAAAATGACCTCAGTTTGGCAAATGTCAGCTTCAATATTAAAAGTGATGATGAATATGATGAACTGGCTGACTTTCAGTGAGTATGTCTTCATGTTGGTATGGGTTTGGAAATAAACTGTTAGCTCTCACATCATTTATACTTGTTCAGGGCTGTAAGTATATCGTTAGTTCAGGTCTGTAAGGAAGGTGTTAGTTAAGGGCTGTAAGGAGGGTGTTAGTTCATACTGTCTATGTCATTAACCCTTTCATTACCATATTTCTAATGAAAGACACTGTCTATGTCATTAACCCTTTCATTACCATATTTCTAATGAAAGACACTGCCTATGTCATTAACCCTTTCATTACAATATTTCTAATGAAAGACACTGCCTATGTCATTAACCCTTTCATTACAATATTTCTAATGAAAGACACTGTCTATGTCATTAACCCTTTCATTACCATATTTCTAATGAAAGACACTGTCTATGTCATTAACCCTTTCATTACCATATTTCTAATGAAAGACACTGCCTATGTCTTTAACCCTTTCATTCCCATATTTCTACTGAAAGACACTATCTATGTCTTTAACCCTTTCATTACCATATTTCTAATGAAAGACACTGTCTATGTCATTAACCCTTTCATTACAATATTTCTAATGAAAGACACTGCTTCTGATTTTTCAAATAAGTTTGAAAATATCCAAGAATTTGGTGAGATCTAGTAAACTTTCTCATTATTAAGCTGGTGTTTGGAAAGTAACTTAACAAAGGTTCTTACATAAAATGATGATGGAAGGTTTTTAGCTGAACATAATTTAAAATAAACAGTTTTGTATCATCGAGCTAGAAGTGGTTTCAGGTAGTTTGGTATGAAAAAGGTTAGTTATACATATTCATGCTGCTGGCTTCCTTAAGTAATTCTCTTCAGCTCATTTTATTTTTAATTCTACCAATGTTTTGACCTGTATTTTGGAGCCAAGTGGTTAGGGTGGTGTTAGACTTCTGATTGTTGATTTGATTGCTGGACAAGACACTTCATTTCATGTAGCTCCACTTGCCTCATCTGAAAAAATGAGCAACAGCAGCTGGTATAGAGAGGCTAACCCCGGCAACAGACTGGCATCTGGTTCAGGGTGGGGTATTCTTTTTATTATTATTATATAACTGGAGCCCCTATCATTAAAATAACTTAAGAAATCTGTGAGCTGCAACCTAAGCTTGGTTATGTGGGAGCTGTAACTATAACAACTGTATTTGGGGGACAAGCTATCACTTTAGGTCATCTGTCTCCTCTGTTTAACCCTTTAGCACTTAAACCTCGGCTATATCCCGCCAGAATTCACTCACTTCTTTCTGTTCATATCGGCTGTAACCAGCTGCTAATACTGACATTTCGGTATTGTTCTTAAAATAAATAATATCAAAATCTTGTAGATTCGATATTATGTGAGATAAAGCCTTTACTGTGAAAATATAATTGTAAATATAGAGTAATATAAATACTATAGGGTTAAATGTAGTGGACTAACTGTATTATGGTATTGTCTTTCAGAGATATGTTGTTTGGTCTGTTTGAGACGAAGAACAACATTGACTTGGCTGATATGAAGCTTATTCTGCTTGGGGTAAGTTATAACATACTGTATACAATTGTTAATGTGTGTGTGTGTGTGCGCATGCATATGTGTATAAAAAGCACATTATGACCTTTTCTGATTGTAGTGAACAGTATTTTCTATATATTTTGTCTAAAAAGTATATATATCACTTTCTCTCTCTCTCTCCCTATATATATATATATATATATACACACACAGACACAAAAATATATATACACAGACACACACAAATATATATATACACACACACATAGAAACTCAATTGAAAAGTCGTTATACTGTTATAATTCTTCATATTTCAGGATAAACTCACCAAAGATCTAGAGCAGATGAATGCAGGTTACGGTTATATTGCTCAGATTAAGAGGGTAAGACATCATTTTTCTTCAGATTTCAACAAGGTGTATTTTACCATTTTATCATGGCACCAGTACTACCACTTTAGAGTGTACTGGGTGCATTTTATTATGACACTGGCAGTATCATTTCAGAGTGTACTGGATGCAGGAGAAACTCTCCTGTGGTCTTGTAGGAGACACAGTAAAAAGGCTCCCAGTCCACACTGTAAAGTGGTCGTGTAGGAGACACAGTAAAAAGGCTCCCAGTCCACACTGTAAAGTAGTCGTGTAGGAGACATGATAAAAAGGCTCCCAGTCCACATTGTAAAGTGGTCGTGTAGGAGACATGATAAAAAGGCTCCCAGTCCACACTGTAAAGTGGTCATGTAGGAGACATGATAAAAAGGCTCCCAGTCCACACTGTAAAGTGGTCATGTAGGAGACATGATAAAAAGGCTCCCAGTCCACACTGTAAAGTGGTCGTGTAGGAGACATGATAAAAAGGCTCCCAGTCCACATTGTAAAGTGGTCGTGTAGGAGACATGATAAAAAGGCTCCCAGTCCACACTGTAAAGTGGTCGTGTAGGAGACACAGTAAAAAGGCTCCCAGTCCACATTGTAAAGTGGTCGTGTAGGAGACATGATAAAAAGGCTCCCAGTCCACACTGTAAAGTGGTCATGTAGGAGACATGATAAAAAGGCTCCCAGTCCACACTGTAAAGTGGTCGTGTAGGAGACATGATAAAAAGGCTCCCAGTCCACATTGTAAAGTGGTCGTGTAGGAGACATGATAAAAAGGCTCCCAGTCCACACTGTAAAGTGGTCGTGTAGGAGACACAGTAAAAAGGCTCCCAGTCCACATTGTAAAGTGGTCGTGTAGGAGACATGATAAAAAGGCTCCCAGTCCACACTGTAAAGTGGTCGTGTAGGAGACATGATAAAAAGGCTCCCAGTCCACACTGTAAAGTGGTCGTGTAGGAGACATGATAAAAAGGCTCCCAGTCCACACTGTAAAGTGGTCATGTAGGAGACATGATAAAAAGGCTCCCAGTCCACACTGTAAAGTGGTCGTGTAGGAGATACGATAAAAAGGCTCCCAGTCCACACTGTAAAGTGGTCGTGTAGGAGACATGATAAAAAGGCTCCCAGTCCACACTGTAAATGTGGTAGGTGTTAGGAAAGGCATTCAGCCATAGAAAACCTGCCAGAAACAGTTCTACACAAGTGAGACATGGTCACCTGACCAATCTTGTCTCAAGTGGGACAAACCCGTCCAACCCATGCTAGCGTGGAAGATGGACGTTAAACAATGATGATGATGACAACTCAGGAACAATTTCAGGCCGGTTGGTCTAAAAAATGTTAAATATTTTTGCAGTTCATTCATGAAACTATAGAAAATCAAGCATTGAAAGTGGATATAGTTTTAACTCTTTTTTTTCTTTTCTTTTGTCAGGTATTTCAGAAACTTGATATTAATAGAGATTGGACGATCAGTGAGGAAGAGCTGAGATCACTGCCTGATGAGGTATTTCTCTCATAACTGTTTATATTGGTTGTTTTATTAAGGTTGAATCAGTGGCCTGTTACTCTGGAGTTTCAATCGTGTCTCAACATACACTTCTCAGTATTGTCTAATAACCTTGTAAACACAGGTGGAATTCTACAGTAACAGGCAACTGACTTGTCATTAATAAAATTATATATAAATATACACACACACATGTGTATATATATATATGTGTGTGTATATATATATGTGCATTTGTGTGTATATCATCATCACCGTTTAACATCCATATGTGCATATATATATATATATATATATATATGTGTGTGTGTGTATGCATTGTGTGTGTAACTGCAACATAATGGTTTGACAAATGTAAGTTAAATAAGTATTAGAATGGGTGTGATCAACTGAATTGGTAGTGCTCCAGCATGGTCACAGTTTTTAATGACAAACCAGTTATATATATATATATATATATATATATATATATATATATATATATATATATATATATATAATTATGTAATAAACAACACAATACAATTATTCCATTACCAAGGATTCACGAAGACAGGCGACCCCAACAGAGGCGTCCGAAGGAAAATTTAATATGATGAACGACTTCAGGTGCCTCTGTGGGGGTAGCCTGTCTTCGTGAAACCTTGGGTAATGGAATAATTATATTATCTTGTTTATTACATAATTAAATAGCTCTGTACTATACATAGAGCACTCTTCTTTCCTTTACCTTTTCCATGGAAATACTTATCTATATTACGATTGGTGCTCTGAAATAGCGATGTATACATGAATGTATGTATAGTATATTTGGCAATATACCGTATGCTTAATTAAAAACATTTTGAAGACCTTGCACTATCATTACTGATTATTACTGGAATTCTATAAGAATCCAGCCTCTATAATTTTCGGCAAGGCAGGGAGTACGTTGCTCTGAGGAACACCAACAGTGTGAAACAGAATCTGTCAGCTTCTCTCCCTTCATTGCCGAAAAAAGGAAGTAAGTGACATAGTCACTACTTTAAAATGATAGTGCAAGGTCTTCAAAATGTTTTTAATTAAGCATACGGTATATTGCCAAATATACTATACACTTATATATATAAACTGAAAGTATCTAACAGATACATTGAGCACTATTTCTCTCTTTCTCCTTTTCCAGTTATGGGACGAGTGTATGGATTTGATCATTGACCTCACCCATCTGATTGATGCCATCCAGAAAGCAGAATCAAATATGCAACACCATGAGTTATAATAAGTTGGCCATCTTCTGCCAACTAATTGGAATAGGAGATACCCTTAAAAACACAAAAAAGCTAATACCTGCCACATTGATAAGATTTGGTCACAAAATATTTCTGGGTAAACTGAAACTTTCTTGAATCTCATTTAAAAAAAAACCTCACAACAATGTTCCTACTCAGATATTTATCTAACACCATAACACAACCCATTTCTAACTGGATTTCTATGAGGGAAGCGTGGCCTAGTGGTTATGGGGTTAAACTGATGATCAAAAAGTCGTAAGTTTGATCCCTAAACTGGGCCACGCATTGTGTTTTTCAGCAAGACGCTTCCTTTCATGTTGCTTATCATAAAAGGACCAAGGTCCCTACCATTAAAACATCCGTGATACTTCCTATGATATGTAACTTTGTTGGAGGCCAAGCTATACTTGCATAAATGTGATCTCTAAATTTCATTTTCATTTGAAAAAGGGGAAAAATCCAGGAACTATTTGGATTATCTCACACTTGCATTGGATTATCTATGAATCTTGGATAGGAATTTCAGATTTTATTTTTTATTATTTTATATTGTTATTTCTAAACTCATCAGTAATGTGTGTTATATTGTTATTTCTAAACTCATCAGTAATGTGTGTTTCACCCTCCCATCATAATGTTCCTTCATCTAAACTGTATTGTCACATCTCCTTTTTTGGAGCTTATATTTTCTGTTTTTCTTTCTTTTCCAAGGATTGGGGGTTGACAAAAATACTTATTGTACATAAGATATGCTATTATTAAAATAATAGAAAAATATATGAAAAAGAGAAAGGAAAAAAGTTTCTGAGATTTGTTTCTCTCTATGTAATGAGTGTGTATCATCATCATCATCGTTTAACGTCCGTGTTCCACGCTTGCATGGGTTTGGACGGGGGTTTTCCCACTTGAGGCAAGAGTGATTGTCTTGCTCGCATAGGACTGTCTGGCGGGTTTTCTACAGCTGGATGCCCTTCCTAACACCAACCACATTTACAGTGTGGGGCTGGGAGGTTTTTACCGTGTTGCCTACATGGCCACATTACAGCGTGGACTGTTATGTTTGTATATATACATATATGTGTATATATATATATAATTATTTAATATAGAAATGGTTTCTACAGGATTAGAAATGTTTCGTTCATGTGAAATCATCAGGAATGCTGGGTGACAGAGTAAGTTGTACTTGTCAGAAGCAACCATCTCCAACTTGATCTCCAAGCGTGACCAGCCAATGATGTTATCCAACTATCTTGATCAGGGTCTACTGCTGGTTGGTTTTGCCCGTAAAATCTGTCCTGCGATTCTTTCCTGAGACATTCTAACCACATGCCCATAATATCGGAGTTGTGATCTCTCAATTTGGAGAAGTAGTGGCTCTACCAGGAGTGACTCTCTGATTTCCGAGCTACGCACTTTATCAAGTAACGTTACTCCAAACACCCTTCGGAGGAATCCCATTTTCGCCACTTATATTCGCAATCATATTCTTTTGGTCATTACCCAAGATTCATGACCATAGGTAAGGGTTGCTAAGAATACCGAATTGAAAGTAGTGAGTTTGGCTTTTACACCTACCTCCATTCTTCTAATTACCGAATGCTGAAGCTGGGACATTATTGTACCAGCTCCTGCAATTCTTGCACATAATTCAGCCTCCTGCCTTCCATCACTTGTGAACACGGTACCAAGACACTTGAACTTCTCTACCTGCTTCAGTGGAACTCCATTCACAAGCAGAGTTTATATTTCTGGGACAATTATCCATCATAATTGTACAGAAAATCTAGGCAGGGAAAACATTCAAGAGAGTCACCTTGTATTTATTCAAGATATTTTCCAGCTCATTGCATTCTTAGTTCAACTCCTGTTGGTGTTAACTTTGCCTTTCATACTTCTGGAATTGATAAAGTACCAGTCTAGGTAGTTTAACTGGTGGGATTGTTAAAGTATAGAATGAGATACCTTGTATTTGTTCCAGGTCTTTGTGTTCTCAGTTCAAATTCTTCCATGGCTAATTTTGGATGATTGACTTAATTCTGTCATGACCATATTTCTAATGAAGTACACTCTATTTGAATTAATGAAGATTTTCGAGTGATTTACTAAAATTATAATTCCATTACTAAGATAGCAACATAGATTTTAATTTAAAGAAGAACCCTTTAATATGGGTGGTTTTTACTGGGTTGGTATCAAAGTCTAGGGTTTTGTCTACCATTTTAACACCACAACCTGGCCCTTAGGTGCCTATATAAAATTCCACTTTATTTCAAGCATTCAGGCCCGGTCTCTCTTTCAGCAGTGATGGTAGACATGCAATTGTGTGTCTACCTTGTAGTATTCAGCAGATCCACACAGTTCTTCCAAGGGTGCTTTTTACAGAGGTGGCTGGTATGTTCACTGTGAAGAAATACAATTACTCAGTCATACCACTGCCTTGTATACAATAGCCATGAAGTCATCATTACCGAAATGATGGAAAAAACAAACAGTAAATAGGAATTAAGAAAAAAACTAAAAAGAATGTTTTGTAATCGGATTTTTGTGATTTTCTTTATTTATTGACAATCTCAAAAAAAAAAAAAAAAAAAAATATATATATATATATAATCAAGCAATAACTATTTACAAACAATAAATAACAGGTATAAAATTTAATTTAATGTGAGCGTGTGGTGGGTTTTTGACACAATGACCGATTCCATTTGGCTCCCACCCCCCTTTTTGTTTTGTTTAAATCACAAGGTTTGTATCATATGACCAGAATATCTCAATCTATACACTTGGCATGGCTTGATGGAGTATTTCTCAAAGAGATGAAACTGTGTGTGTATATAGAAGCAATTAAAAGGGTTGATGTCAGGAAAGGCATCTTGCTGTAAAACACGTTACTATATTTTTACTAAAATTATTAATCACTTCATTATTTTTGATGGTATTTGTTACTTAAAAGGTTCTTATATAAAAGTATATTAGGTTTTAATTGCAATAGAAACTTTTAAAGCTAAGTGGCTTTGTTTCATAGAACCAGTGATGGTTTTGGGGGAGTTGATATCACAAGGGTTAAGGTATGTGTACTACAATTATGTGGTTGATATATTCAGATTTGAACTACTAGTGATCATGTGTCTCCTGAAGCTTGACTCACTATTGGTCACTATTTGGCTGAGCCTATATTAAGTTATAATAAGATTAGAACTCAGCACTGTAAGCTAACAAAACCTTTATTACAATTACTGTTAACCACTTGTTTAATTAACTTGGCTCCAGAAGGCACACAGTTTACATGGGGGTAGTGGGTGTTTAAAGGTATAGTTTCAAATATTTTACATCTCTTTGAGAAATACCCAAATTCAAGTTTGGTACAATTCCAAAACCAGAAGATATTGGTTAAAAAGACAATAAACACATTAAAGACATGACAGTGTTGACATCAAGCCGGACACGAAATTTTCTTTTTTTTGTACTTTTTCCTCTATGTATATACACACTCAGATATATACACTCATATGTACATACACTCAAACATGTTGATTCTATATTTCTGTAGCAAACCTCTTTTATAAAAAGCCCCTATATTAGCATGCATGTGTGTGGTAATAGGTAGGTTTTTAAACAACCAGCCTTACTGAGAAGACTGAACTCAGTAACAGCCAATGTAAGTTAAAAAAAAAAATTTATTAAAAACCTACTGAGACAATGGCAGTTACACTAGTTATGTGGTGGGGAAGAGGAAAGGGCCCTTAACTCATCAGTTTCAGTTGTAGGGTGCTACCCTGACACATGGTGTGTCTTGGGCATATAAAACCTGATGGAGTCCATCATTCACCAGGGGTGGAACACAGCCAATCTCTTCCATTGAAAGAGAATAAGGGGAATTTGATAAAGAGAGATAGAGGAAGAACCAGCCCCATTATTTTATTGAACTTGAAAGAATAAAAAGCAAAGTTGATCTCGGCCAGATGTGAACTCAGAATGCAATGAGATGGATGAAATACAGAAGCATTTTAAATCTGACACTATACAAAACATTTAAGGCTGTTCTGGTAATCTTAGCCAATCAATTGGCAGTTGTTAGAGCATTGGTTTAAATGGCTTATTTCTTCTCTCTCCTTTCTGAGTTCAAATTTAGTCAATTTTGCTTTTCATCCTTTCAGGATCAATACCAGTTAAGGGTAGGTAGTTGACTAACAGAATTGTTAAGAAGTTGGATACTTATCCAGCTCTATGAACTCTGAGTCTGAAATTCTACTGCTCACAACTTCTGGCAGAATGAGGTTGTGAGCAGTAGATAGTATCAGCAATGGAAAGACCAATGGAAACATAATTTCTTTGATCTCATCTGACAATGGGCACCTTTCCAATTTCTTTAGAGGGAGGGGATCCTAACACATGCAAGCATACATTAGAACTCTACACCATCATACCCTGAAATATCCAGCACTCCTATTTCTGTATGAAATTAAAAAACATCACATTACAGATACAAACACACACACACACACACACACATCTATATATATGCACCCCATGGATGTCTTCTGGATAGGCAGTATTTAACCAGATTACAACTATAAATATTCATTATTAAATACCAGAAGTAAATGATTTCTAATCTAGTATAAAAATAATTCAAAGCACGGAATTCAATATTTTAATGTTAGACAGAACATCTACTACCTATAAAATTATACATACACACATTCATGGCCAACCACATGTGTGATTAGCTTTGCTACAGAAGGCAGCACTAAGTGTCAATGGATGCTGAATATAACCTGCTAATGCCCAGTGATATTACAGAGTGAGATGTATGTGGTTACCTCTGATGGTTGAAGTAATTTTCCGAGACATTTTATTTAACGCTTTAGCATTTACATTACTCTATATATACTATTGTATTTTCACAGTAAAGGCTTTATCTCACATAATATCGAATCTACGAGATTTTGAGAACAATACCTTAATGAGCAGAAAGATGTGAGAGAATTCTGGCCGGATATGGCCGGTTTAAATGCTAAAGGGTTAATGTATTTATATAAGTGTGTGTGTGTGTGTGTGTGTGTGTGTGTGAAATAAAAATGTGTTTATCTAGCATGTAATAGCATTAATGCTTGTTTACATACATATGTATTTAGGCACAAACCCTTCAAAAAACTTTTTTTCATATAGGTATATTTTATGTGTGCATACATATATACACATATATCATCATTGCTTCTTCCATGCTTGTTTCTTGTCAAAATCCTTCTTATATATTGTCACATAGTGATAATTTACTTAACTAATGTCTACTACCTACCCTGAGTATTTACTTATGACCTGTGCCTGACATATACACATTAGACAAAGCTTGAGCAACAGACGTGTATATATAATCCACACACACCTTATTAGTATCCCATTTCATGAAATATGTACATATATTTTTATGTATGTGCACACACATATATACATCTACCCCCAAAAGAACCATACACACACACATATATATATATAAAACCATAGGAAACTCCACATGCTCACTCCTGCCTTTATAGCACTGATTGTTAATGCTGTTACTGCTTTTTTTTTTTCTTTTTCACCGGTTCATATTTTACATGAAGAACACAAGAACAACAGCAACATCAGCAGACAAACAGTACAACCAATGGCACAACTGTACATTCTACAACCATTCTTTTTATTATACAGCTTTTGGTTTTTCTTTGTCCTCTCCTTATATATCATCATCATTATTTCATTTCAAAAACTAAAAAAAAAAAAATTAGAAATGTATATTTAATTTGTACCCCACCTGTACAGGTTTGAATTGGCAGTGGTTAGGGCAGTTGGATAGAATGCTAAGCATTATTCATCTTGGCCCCTGGCACTTTGGGTTCCTGCCGAAGCCAA
Organism: Eledone cirrhosa; assembly: GCA_964016885.1. NCBI lineage: Eukaryota > Metazoa > Mollusca > Cephalopoda > Octopoda > Eledonidae > Eledone > Eledone cirrhosa. The sequence goes on from OZ024747.1 coordinate 6,224,295, forward strand.
CTTTGCATTTCATTCTTTTGGGAGAGAGGTCGATAAATAAAGTGCCAATTCAATACTAGGGACAATTCTTCTCTCTTGCTCTCTCTCTGGAAGAAATTAGCTTTGGTCAAACATGGAGAGGCAAGGGCACTGTCAAGTTTAACTTGTAATGTCCTGTACACCATGAAATAACATTAGCAAGACATTCTTGAGAAATATAAAACAGCACTATGACTTCATCACATTATCAAAGTCTTTACTTTAATACTGTAAATTTTCTCAGCAATTTGTCCACTAGTAGAGATACTATAAACATTTGATTTAAGAAACCACATGAAACTGCAGTAGCAAGCCATTCTTGAAAAATATAAAACAGCACTACTATGACTTCATAACATTTACAATTGAAGCCTTTACTTTAATACTGTAAATTTCCACAATGATCTTTCCACTAGTAAGATGCTTTTAAACATTTGAAATAACAAACCTGTTTTTATATTTGTTCTGCTAAACCATTAGAGAATGTTAAGAGTTAAATGCCCGTACGGTCCCACCAGGAGTTCAGAAATTGGTGACAATGTGTGGTGGTGCTAAGCAATGTTTGCAGTGCAGTTTCAATTCCTCCATGCTTTTAGCAATTTTCACACAAATCTCTCCATTTGTCCTCCCTGATTTCACATGGCTCACACCTCTCTCTTTCTCTCACTCACTGTCCATACCTCTTACCACCACCACCACCTCAGTTATTATAATTATCATCACAATCATTGTATGTATTGTTACCAACCTATCATATACCACATCATAGCAAATTCAGATCTTCATATAACATATATATTGCATATATACACACACAATCTTGCTAGGAGGGAAAATGAATGCTAAACGATGATGATAGTGACACGTGTGTGTGTATATATATATATATACACACACACAGTTAATCTACACACATATACATATTTTTATTATACATACAACACATACAAAGAGAAACTCTTTCCATGTTGGCATGGATTGAAATATATATGTGTTGTATACAAGATGACTATTACTAATTACAGCAGAAATATATATATATCAGTTTTCATTTCATCATTTCATTTTACGTCCGCTTTTTCCCTGCTTGCAAGGGTGGGAAGGGAACTGATTCTGGCTTGATTTCTACAGCTGGATGCCCTTCCTAACACCAACCTCATTTACAGTGAGTGCTGGGTGCTTTTTTCCGTGGCGCCTACACGTCCACTTTGCAGTGGAATGATAGGATCCCAGTCCCTATCATCTCATTTCTACAGCTGAGTAAACTGGAGCAATGTGAAATAAAGTGTCTTTATATATATATATATATATATATATATATATATATACACACACACACACACACACACACACACACACACACACACACACACACACACACACACACACACACACACACACAGTTATAGCAGGGAACCAGTAAAAAAAGAAGTATGATTTCACAAAAAAATATGAGTGTAGGGATGTATATGTGCTTGTTAGGCTGCCCTGTTAGTATACACAGGAGAAACTCCTGAATAACAAGGTTCAAGCTTGGTTTTAGTATATATATATATATTGTGTTGGTGATCTACATGATAAACACACCCAGTTCACTCTGTAAATTGGTTGGTATTAAGAAGGTCATCCAGTCAAGCAAACAGTCGTGAGGACCCTTCAGCTGTGTCAAAGGCATTACAAGTTCCCTAGTGCGGGTGTCATGATAAAATGCACTCTGTAGAAATGCAGGACCCTGGCCCATTTGAGAGGTCAGTAGCCTTGCTTAAGTTACTGACTTGGTTTGTGATGACCCATCCAACCCTTGCTAGCAGGAAAATGGATGTTAAATAATGATGATGATGGTGGTATACACACACACACATACATATATACACATAACTGGGAACCAATAAAAGAAAACAGGTATGATTTCATAAAGAAATATGTGTAGGGAGGATGTTTTATAGATGGATGCAACATGAGTATTTAGTGGAGTGGAGTGGTGGGAGGAGGTGAAGATGATATAAGGTATAGAGGGCTTTATGTACAATTGAGAGAGAGACACACAGAAGGGATATATATATATGTCTGTGTGTGAGTATCTCAGGTTCAAACGGGGGTAACCTCAGTAAGGTACTCAATACCTAGAGTGTATAGAAATGGCTTCTACAGGACTAGAACTGTTCTAGTCCTGTAGAAGCCATTTATATATATATATATATATATATATATATAGTGTGTGTGTGTGTGATTGAAGGCACTATTGTTGTGTATAACATTAAACAGGTATATTATGGGGTCAATAAAATAAAGTACTTGACAGGTACTTTATTGTATTGATCCTTGAAAGATGACAAAGTTGACCTCAAATCCTGCTGATGTCAATTTTGTTTTTCATCTTTCCAGAATCAATGAAATAAAGTCCTGGTCATGTACAGCGGATGAGGGGGGGGGGTGATTAATCAACTTTCCCTTCCCTCCAAATTGCTGGCCTTGTGCCGAAATTAAAAAGAAAGAACTATTTAAAAAAAAAAAAAACCGTTTCTGATGTAGTTGCATCAATGAGCTGTCGGGGCGTTGGTTCCTGTCATTCAGCTGGGTTTGGGTTCAATCTCAAGTAATTCTTTCTGATAGTGGAAGGAATATTCCAATGCAAGGCATCAACCATTTACCTTTTTTTAAATATGTATATCTGTGTGTGTGTGTGTATATATATAGATATACGTGTGTGAGTGTATCTCTCTCTCTCTATATATATATATATATATATATAAATATGTGTCTGTATATATATATATATATATATATATATATATATATATATATATAGGAAAATGTTTGACCCCGACAGCAGAGCTCAAGCCGTTTTGACGGTTATTTCTGGACTGTATATATATATATACATATACATATGTGTATGCTTGTTTGTGCATGCATGTATATATCTGTATTAAATGGTGACTGTTTACTAAGAAGTTTTGCCAATGTTAATGGCATATTAAAACAGTCTACATTGTAACAAATATTTTATATTGACTCTATACACAGTATATAAGTCTTTAATTCAGTATGTTTCATGTGTTTATCACACAAGCCTATAAAACAAGCATTAACACACACACACATGTATGTATGTATGTATATATATATAGTTATAAAATGTTGGGTTTTTTTCTGAGAGGTGGGTAGGTATGGGGGGGGGGGGGGGGGGGTTGCATTTTTTCTCTTTTCGGCTATTTTTTTCTTTCTTTTTCTTTTATTTACAAATTCCTACATATTGACCAGCACACTTTGAAGTCTTTGATGCGCCCCCCTCCTCCTCCCTCCAGATATTGTTAGTGGTGATGGAGGTGGTGTGAACATTTTGGTAGCAAGGAAAACAATTATTCCTGAGCAGTTCCCTGAATGAATCAATCAATGAATGAATGAATGATAGATCTAAGAAGGAAGGGGTTGGGGGTGAAGAATATAAAAAGTGGGGAGGGAGGAGCTGGGCTGTTGGTTTGAATAGGTGAACAAAAAAAAAAAAAAAAAAAAAAATCTCTTTTCTGTTAACTATTATACAATGTCTACATTGGAAGACGTCTCTCCTCCTCCCTTGAATATTGTACAATTGCAGTGGGGGAGGAGGGGAGAGGGTTTTGATTTGAGATCGGAGGAACTAAAATGTTTTGGTTGGTAGTTGCAAAAAAAAAAAATACTAAAAATAGTCTTCATATATTTTGGGATCTATAAAGGTTGGTCGAGGAATCCTGAAGTCTCCTCCATCGTGTAGTCTTTGTAAACTGCAAAAGAGAGAAGAGAATGTGTTAAAGATAAATAGTTCAAACTAGCAGAAGATTTTAATGAATTATTGAAGTTTTGGACAATTACTTTCTATTTTAATTATTTAATGAAGAATTTTGAAGGATTTACTAAAATTATTAATTATTTCATTACTAAAATAGTAACTTAATGTAAGGTTCTTATGTAAAATTATGTTGGGAGATTTTAATTTAAATTGGAAACCTTTAAAATGGGTGGTTTTATTTCATAGAACCAGATCTGGTTTTGGCCTGGCTGGTAACTAAAAGGTTAAACCATTTAGAAATACACGAAATCTGTGAACTTCATGTTGCGTTTAATATTTTTTTTGGTGTCAAAAATGTCTGTTTATAGCTTTGTCACTGACTGGTACAGTTCTACAAACAATGTGACAATAATGCTGACACCAATAAATAAATAAATATAAAGTGAAGTTGCAGTTTCCTGTGGTTCTCTATGGCTAAAATGACTCTTCCATGATGTAATTACTTTAATTTCAACATACACTTTCAGACCCAGTCACAAGACAAATACAAGTTTGAAGTTTTGGGGGTTAGGGTAAAAAAAATGAGAATTCTAATTAAGTAATACATTGGGACTGTTACTAGATTAGGGATCATAAGTTCACCAAAGTGTTAGGCATAGATTTCCCCCTTTCTTTACTTACTTCCACATCCATTTCTATTACTCTTTTCACCCAGTCACTTTCATCCTTGCTTAGCACATGACTGAGCCATGTCATTCCATTTCTTTCAACATCCTTTGCAATTCATTATTATTATTACTATGCTCATCTAGGGCAGTGGATTGGCAGAATCGGTAGAGCGTCGGACCAAATGCTTTTCAGTGTTTAGTTATGGTGCTTTATGTTCTGAGTTCAAATCCTGCCAGGATTAGCTTTGCATTTCATCCTTACGGGGTCAATAAAAAAAGCACCAGTAATGTACTAGCGTCAGTTTAATCGAATTCCCCCTCCCCCAAAATTGCTGGCATTGTGCCTAAATCAGAAACCATTATTCCTGTGCTCATATACCATTTCAGCTGTATGGAATCAATCTTTTTATTACCATTTTTCTAATAAAATATTCTGCCTATGATTTTCAAATCATTTTCAAAATTTTGTAGGGATTTTGTAATATAATTAACTTTCTCATTATTTGTTTCTGATTAAGACATAAGTCCAGCAATTTTGGGGGAGGGGATCACCAATTAAATCAAACCTAGTGCATTACTGGTACTTTATTTTATTGACCCCGTAAGGATGAAAGGCAAAGCTCTTTCTCATTATTAATCTGGTATCTAGAGTATAACTTAAAGTTCTTACATGAAATCATGAGGAAAGGCTTTTAGATAAATATAAATACTTTGAAATAAACATTTGTGTATCACAGGACTATGACTGGTTTTAGGCAGTTTTATATCAAAATGGGTTAAAATTACAAATAAGCAAGGTTGATGTGAAGGTACCTTACCTTTGTAGGAAAAGAGTATTTGTAAAAACTGGTTGGGGTGATTTATGGAAGCGTACAATAGGAGGTAGAGATGCATCATCTTTCCTGTGGAGGAGAGAGAGAAAGATTTAGTTAGATAATATGATAGTAGTAGAAATCTGGTATTGGATTGGAAGATGGTGGTGTGTTTGTTGGTATGGAAAGTGAAAATGGTGGTGATAGTGGTGTGTGTTGTTGTGTTATGTTGTAGTGGTAGTGGTTTGTATTGCTGTGTTATGTTGTAGTGGTAGGTATTGCTGTGTTATGTTGTAGTGGTAGTGGTTTGTATTGCTGTGTTATGTTGTAGTGGTTTGTATTGCTGTGTTATGTTGTAGTGGTTTGTATTGCTGTGTTATGTTGTAGTGGTTTGTATTGCTGTGTTATGTTGTAGTGGTTTGTATTGCTGTGTTATGTTGTAGTGGTAGGTATTGCTGTGTTATGTTGTAGTGGTAGGTATTGCTGTGTTATGTTGTAGTGGTAGGTATTGCTGTGTTATGTTGTAGTGGTAGTGGTTTGTATTGCTGTGTTATGTTGTAGTGGTAGTGGTTTGTATTGCTGTGTTATGTTGTAGTGGTGTGTGTTGTATTGCCCTGAGCCATCTCTAACTCAGCCGACCTATGGCACACGAGTACTCGAGTAAACACAGTCTGGGAGGGAAACCTTAAGGCTGAGTATGTTGAAAAGAAACCAACATGATGATCATGATGGTGTTGATGATGGCGATGACAGCGACGGTGATAGTGTTGATGATGGTGATGACAGCGACGGTGATGGTGGTGATGATGATGATGTTAATGATGGCGATGCTGGTGTTAGTGTTGCAGCTACTGTTGATGACAATTATGTCAGTAGTGATGACAGACAACAACAACAGTGATAATGATAAAGACAATGACACTATGATGACAGTGATGACAGTGATGACAATGATGACAGTGATGACAGTGATGTGTTATGAGCCCAAACTTACCTGAAAGGTTGATGTAGTGATAGTCTTCGACATTTATAGTATACAAAAAGTATTATCAAGATGAAAACCAGCAAGGCACTAGCCCCTCCTGTCCAGTAGATCCAGCTCTGTGTATGTTGCAGCAGAACTGCAGTTAAAACACAACAGAATATATTAATGAGGAAGTTTATGTCAGAGTTGAATGGGTTTACAAAGTCTCCTTATAACTTATAGCTTTTGATATCAACTACTTAGTGATGGATACATTGCTGTGGTGTGGTTAATGAAGGGTGAGATATTGCACACACTGGCCCTTGCACATTAGCATACGCACACTGGCCCTTGCACATTAGCACACACACACACTGGCCCTTGCACATTAGCATACACACACTGGCCCTTGCACATTAGCATACGCACACTGGCCCTTGCACATTAGCATACGCACACTGGCCCTTGCACATTAGCATACGCACACTGGCCCTTGCACATTAGCATACGCACACTGGCCCTTGCACATTAGCACACACACACTGGCCCTTGCACATTAGCATACACACACACTGGCCCTTGCACATTAGCATACGCACACTGGCCCTTGCACATTAGCATACGCACACTGGCCCTTGCACATTAGCACACACACACTGGCCCTTGCACATTAGCATACGCACACTGGCCCTTGCACATTAGCATACACACACTGGCCCTTGCACATTAGCACACACACACTGGCCCTTGCACATTAGCATACGCACACTGGCCCTTGCACATTAGCACACACACACTGGCCCTTGCACATTAGCATACGCACACTGGCCCTTGCACATTAGCATACACACACTGGCCCTTGCACATTAGCACACACACACTGGCCCTTGCACATTAGCATACGCACACTGGCCCTTGCACATTAGCATACGCACACTGGCCCTTGCACATTAGCATACGCACACTGGCCCTTGCACATTAGCATACACACACTGGCCCTTGCACATTAGCATACGCACACTGGCCCTTGCACATTAGCATACGCACACTGGCCCTTGCACATTAGCATACGCACACTGGCCCTTGCACATTAGCATACACACACTGGCTCTTGCACATTAGCATACGCACACTGGCCCTTGCACATTAGCATATGCACACACTGGCCCTTGCACATTAGCATACACACACTGGCCCTTGCACATTAGCATACACGCACTGGCCCTTGCACATTAGCATACACACACATAATATATATATATATACACACACACACAATCCAGCAAATACATACACACATCAGCCACCATCTATCTTATATATATCAGCACATCATACTATCCTAACACATGATCACACAGGTGCACAGTCATCCACTCACATACACATAGTCATCACTCACATACACAGTCATCACTCACATACACAGTCATTACTCACATACACAGTCATTACTCATACACACATAGTCATCACTCACATACACACATAGTCATCACTCACATACACAGCCATCACTCACATACAGTCATCACTCACATACACACATAGTCATCACTCACATACACAGCCATCACTCACATACAGTCATCACTCACATACACAGCCATCACTCACATACAGCCATCACTCACATACAGTCATCACTCACATACACACAGTCATCACTCACATACACAGCCATCACTCACATACAGCCATCACTCACATACAGTCATCACTCACATACACACATAGTCATCACTCACAGTCATCACACAGCCTCTGCAAATAGAGAGAGAGAGAGAGAGACTGACCTTTTTTAAGACACTTAGCTGCTGTTCCATTCCATGTACCATTTTCTGAACAGACCAGCTTGTGGGCATGAACATGTTTGAAATCTGGGGCACACTGGAAGATGGCGTAATCTCTTGGTAAATAACCACTAACAGACATGTTACCATTCTCCAAGATCCCAACTGAAGGACACCGGTTCACTGAAACAACAATAATTGGTATTCTGTAATTCTTTCACTAGTTTCAGTCTCAAGTTCCCCCATTCAACACCCCCTAGTCTGTAGTACCCTCACTCCAACCACATTCAACACCCTCCTAGTCTGTAGTGCCCTCACTCCAAACACACTCAACACCCCCTAGTCTGTAGTACACTCACTCCAAACACACTCAACACCACCTCCTAGTCTGTAGTACCCTTACTCCAAACACATTCAACACCCCCCTTAGTCTGTAGTACCCTCACTCCAAACACACTCAACACCCCCTAGTCTGTAGTACCCTCACTCCAACCACATTCAACACCCTCCTAGTCTGTAGTACCCTCACTCCAACCACATTCAACACCCCCTAGTCTGTAGTACCCTCACTCCAAACAATCAACACCACCTCCTAGTCTGTAGTACCCTCACTCCAACCACATTCAACACCCTCCTAGTCTGTAGTGCCCTCACTCCAAACACACTCAACACCCCCTAGTCTGTAGTACACTCACTCCAAACACACTCAACACCACCTCCTAGTCTGTAGTACCCTTACTCCAAACACATTCAACACCCCCCTTAGTCTGTAGTACCCTCACTCCAAACACACTCAACACCCCCCTAGTCTGTAGTACCCTCACTCCAAACACACTCAACACCCCCTAGTCTGTAGTACCCTCACTCCAAACACACTCAACACCACCTCCTAGTCTGTAGTACCCTCACTCAACACAACCTTCAAGTTTACAGTACCCTCACTTCAGACATACTCAACACCTCCTCAGTCTGTAGCACCCTCTCTCCAGACACAACCAACCCAGCACTTCCAAGTGTACCCACCCTCATTGCTTCTCTCCCACCCTTCATACAACAACACTAGTAGGATCCCAAACCTAGAGTCAACATCATGTACCATCGACTGCTTTTCACCTAACACACTTTTCTTTCCTTATAATTAATTATTAAATGATGGTGATAATAATAATGATTTCTGAGTCAGGCAGAAGGTCAATTACATTTTATGAGCACTTGTTGTCCATATCACCTCTCTATACTATGAGGTCAACAACATAGTATCTTAACCTGCTAGAAATAGAAGCCAAATCTCCCCATAACATACAAGTTTTAAAAAAAGATACATCAGATAATGTAGTCCAAGATATACTGTGACTAAAAAAAAAAATACAAAGTCCACCTAAGACTTGTCATGTATGTGTAAACTTACCAACTTCAATATCTTTCTTGAGGGCTGTAAATCTGGCCACAAAGTTCTTGGTAGCCAAGGCCACTGATGGCTTCCCAATGACCTGAAAGTCAAATCGACAAGGTGGCACATCTCCACAGAGTTCAATTGTGCCATTCCGAAGGTTGCTTTCATCGAGTTTGTCAATGAAAACTGGTTGGTAACCGCCTTCAGTTTCTGGTTTGTAGGACTTGGATAGCAAACTTTCTCCAGCTGCGACCCTCCCTGTTGATGAAGATGAAAAAAACACATTTACCACAGGTAAAACACTAGTTTACTTTGATTAACCATTTTGTTACCATATTTCTAATGAGTTTCAAATAATTTCGAAAATAATCAAGAATTTGCAGGGATTTAGCAATGTAACATAATTTATCAAAAGTTCTTACATAAAATTATGGTGGAAATTTTTTATTTCTTAGATCTATATATGCATCACAAAACAAAGAGAGGCAGTTTCAAGTGATTTACTATAAAGATAGTTGTGTGTTGCAAAGATAGGGTTACGAGGTCAAAATTTTCAAAACCTAATGGATTGTGTTAGATTGTAAACATCATACTCTTCATTTTATATTTTTTGAGGCAATGTTTTATGGTCAGATGTCCTTCCAAGCACCACCAGGTGTCTGTTATGACATGCAGATAGAGTGTATCTATTCTAAGCTGGATACATACAACCTAAGTTGGTCCTAATTAAATTAGTTGATAATTTAATGATATTTGATAGGATTCTTAATTTTAAAAATTAAAATTTTCAAGTGCAAATAGTCTAAATTTAAAAATAAATTGTCACATTCAGTTCTGAAGGGTAGCAAAATCTATTACTTATTCTTTGACTGTGGCCATATTGGGGATAATATTATTCGACTGGTTTCAGTAATTTGACTAAGTCGAGTATACTGGCTGCAGTACTTTTTTTTCCAAGTCTGGTACCTATTTTATCAATCTCTGATATATGTTGGATCTCTTGTCAAACCACTAAGTTATGAGACATTAACACAAGGGCACACACACACACACACACACACACACACACACACACACACACATATATATATATATATAAATACACATACAATGGGCTTTTACAGTTCCTGTCTGCTAAATTCCACTCACTAGGTCAGCCCAAGACTATAATAGAAGCATTTTGTCCAACTCTCTACCAATTCTGCCAACCACCCTACTCTGCTTAATAATACTAACATTAGAGTTAAGTGGAGATGTAAACTTACATGTTTCACCAAAATTATAATGGATGTCCTCCATACTAGAATTGGCTGCTATCATGATTCCATTCTGTGCTCTAAAGTCATCGAACATATTTCCATTATAGTTGCCTAACAAACCTTCCACATTGTCTGGTGAGAAGTAAAGAAAAAACAGGAGGATTTGAGACATACATACACAATAAAAATAATGTTAGTTATACACACACATCAATACAGAATGTAAATACTGTTTGTATGTAATACACACAATACATTTTATTAAACACAAAACAAAGTATATAAGACAACAACGACAACAATAGGCATTTTAACCCTTTAGCATTTATATTACTCTATATTTACTATTGTATTTTCACAGTAAAGGCTTTACCTCACATAATTATCTCACATAATATCGAATCTATGAGATATTGATGTTATTTATTTTGAAAACAATACCTTAACATCAGTATGAGTGACCAGTTAAAGCTGGTTTGAACAGAAAGAGGTGAGAGAATTCTGGCCGGATACAGCCGGTTTAAATGCTAAAGGTTTAAGGCCATTTTCCCTGCTAAAGCGGAAATTAGATGATGATACTTACTTCTTAAAGCTTTTGATCCCATCAGAACAAGAATATTCATAACATCTGGAGTAACCTCAATTTCCACCGAGAGTTCTTGAGAAGCGAAGACCACCATTATGTCTGTGGAGTTCTCATGGTTCTCATTGATGTTGATTGTCAATCCTGTAATATAGACATATAGGTTAGACTGGTCTAAATACATAGCATAAGACTGTTGAATTGTCATTCCTGTAATATAGACAGGTTAGACTGGTCTAAATTTGTAGTTTCAATCTTGTAATATAGAGTTAAGTTAGACTAGTCTAAATGTGTAGTATAAGAGTGGTCTAAATATGTAGCATAAGGCTGATGTCAGTCATGTAATACAAACACATAGGTTAGCCAGTAGTTGATATCAACTGGTCTATTTATGTAGCGTAAGACTGTTGTATAGTGAGTGTTAATGCTACAGTTAGCTCTAATACTGCACAGATCTCATCTAATATAGTACAGTTGAGCTACCTATAACATTATAGTAAAGTTAGCTATACTAGTACAGTAAAACTAGTTGTATCAGTAGAGTAGAATAGATGTTGTTATAATACATTACAGTAGAGCTGGATATGACTATGTCAGTATAGTACAGTAGAGCTGCCTATAATGGTACTAGTGAACACTAGAATTAGCTATGACTATTAGGGCTGGCATTAACAGTAAATATAGTACAGTAGCTGTTGTTATAACACACTAGAGTAGTTGTTTGTTATAACACAGTATATAACTACAGAAATATAATAATAATAATGAAATTATTGTGTACAGTGCTCAGGTGCACTACAACTCATCAAAGGTGCATGTATAGTACATAGAATAATATACAAATGTTGGGGAAGTGAATAGTGTATGAGTCATGATATACAGTGTGCGTAGGTATGGAGGGGGAATATTAGGTATAGTGTTGGCGAATCTCAGGAAGCATGGAGGTTTTAAAGGATGCAGTGTCTCGACAGCTAACAACTGATGCAGGTAGTTTGTTCCATGCTTCAGCAACTCTGAGCGTGAAAAAATGTTTCCGAAAGTCATGGGAGCTGTGCTGTTTTCTGACTTTGTTGGCATGCCCACAGGTGTTAGACACGTGGAAATCAAAAAGGTACTCAGGGTTGTTGTTAGCAAGATGGTTCAACAATAGTGATTTACTGAAACTTAAGATTATAAAAGATGCATATAATGGATTTGAAACCCAAACCTCAGATCTGGTAATTTAATATTCTAACCACCCAAATGGTAGTCCAACATTTTAACCATCCAGATTGTAATCCACTACTCTAACCAATTTAGTCATTTCTCTTCTCCTCCAGTCCCACCCACATTACTATAGACCCTACCCTTGAATGTCATATCTTACCTTCCAACTCCAGTTGTTTTTCTTCATACACATCCTCATCTCGTAGCAGTTTGTAATTAGTCTGCTCATTAATTTCTATTTTAATTACTTCTGATATGCCTTTCATTTTCATAGCAATCCCGGTAAACACTGTGGCATTTTGGAGTTTACCTGGGAGATAAAGACAACAAACAATAATAATAATAATGTGGATATTGAAGACAGAAACAATACCTATAATTACAGGTGCTCTGGGAATGATAAAAAAGTACACAGACAGATGCATAACCAAAACTCCAGGACTCACAAACATATACAACATACAAAACATAGCACTACTAGGCACCGCACACATATTATGAAGAGTACTTTCAATACAATAGAACAAACACCACCAAAAACCATACTGCACATACCCAAGGTGCACAGAGCTGTGCTCAGTAACACAGTGATAATGTGCAAAATAATAATAATAATTCTTTCTAGCATTGGCACAAGGCCAGCAATTTGTGGGAAGCGGATAAGTTGATTGCTTCAACCACAATACATTACTGGTACTTTATTTTATCGACCCTGAAAGGATGAAAGGTAAAGCCGACCCTGGCAGGATTTGAACTCAGAATGTAGAATTATAACTATATGCTGCAAAGCATATAGTCTGACATTCTACCGATACTGCCAATCTCTCATCCTCAATAATACTTGTTTCTACTTTTGGCACAAGGCCAGCAATTACCCAGTACATTACTGGTACTTTATTTTATCGACCCCCGTAAGAATGAAAGGCAAAGTTAACCTCGGCGGGATTTGAACTCAGATCGTAAAGGGACGTAACTATGCTTCAAAGCATGGCGTCCGACCCTCTACCGATACTGGCAATCCAATAATAATGACAATAATAATAGGTGCAGGCATGGAAGTATAGTTATGGAGTTCACTTCACAATCATGTATTTTCATGTTCACTCCCACTGTTTACCACCTTTAACTAATGTTAACTATAGTCTATGGTTGATCAATGCCTTGTGAGTGAAATTTGGTAGACAGAAATTGTGTAGAAGCCCATTATATTATATGTGTGTGTGTGTGTGTGTGTGTGTGTGTAGGTATATAACTGGATCATGACTGACCTAGGGTTAAACAACGACAAGGAAGGAAACGTTTAATAATGTAGTCCGAGATACACTATGTCAGAAAACAATGGGATGGCTTATAGCTGTAGGACAGTTGAACATAAGTCTGCTAGATCAGGAATGATCTGGGGCTAAACAACAACAAGGAAGGACACATTTGATAATGTAGTCCTAGATATATTCATCATCATCATCATCATCACCGTTTTACGTCCGTTCTTCCACGCTAGCATGGGTTAGACGGGTTGTCCTGTTGTGGGCAGTGTCTGGTCGGCTGACCATGCCTTGCTCATACAGGAACTGATCTGGCTTGATTTCTACAGCTGGATGCCCTTCCTAACACCAACCTCATTTACAGTGAGTGCTGGGTGCTTTTTCGTGGCGCCTACACGTCCACTTTACAGTGTGGGCTGGGTGCTTTTTTGCCGTGGCACCTCCACGACCACCTTGCGGTGGGGGGGGGGGGGGGCATATTGTTTATATGCTTCAGCATGTACCCATGGGAGGTCGGGTACCCTGTATTACTGCATGACGCCAGAAGTCACGGTCGTGTGTCATTGACTTTGAGAGGTGTAGTTGGGTAAGGTCGGCTTTTATCACCTCATCCCAAGTCATCTTGGGTCTCCCCACTCCGCGGTTTCCATCAACTTCTAGTGCTCTGCACCTTTTTATGCAGCTGTCATCCTTCATACGCATCACATGTCCATACCAGCGTAACCGCCTCTCCTGCACGCAGCATTTGATTCCTCTTATGCTCAGTCTCTCTCTCAATTCATTTATGCTTTGTCGTTCACGTATATTACTGTTACACATCCATCGGAGCATGCAGGCTTCGTTTCTCTCTAATCTACGTAAGTCTTCCACCTTCAGCGCCCAGGTCTCACTACCATGCAACATCGCTGTTCGGATACACGCATCATACAGTCTGCCTTTCATTCTGAGGGAGAAGCCTTTTGCAGCTAGCAGTGGTAGTAGTTCCCTAAACTTCTTCCATCCCGTTCTTACCCTAGTTATTGTACTTTCTGAGCACCCACCTCCGTTGCTAATTCGGTCACCTAGGTAGCAGAAGCTGTCTACTGTTTCTACAGGGCCCTCCCAGAGATTGGTGGTACTTGTTTCCTGTGGCTGTTTGCTTGCTGTTTCAGCACAGCTGCTGCATGTGAATCCTACATTCTTAATTAAGCTTCCTGAGATCCCGCTACATCTCTTGTGTACCCATTGTTTGCATTTGGGGCAAAGAATGGAGTTCCTACCTACACCTTTCCTACATACTGAGCAAGGCCATTTCCCTGAGGGGATCTGGGTTCTGTTTTCTCGTCTACTTATAAGGACCTTAGTCTTTGTCATGTTGACTTTGAGGCCCTTTCTCTCTAGTCCCTGCTTCCAGGTTTGGAATTTATTCTCTAGTTCTACCATAGATTCAGCTATGAGTGCGAGGTCATCAGCATACAGGAGTTCCCATGGGCATCCGGTCTTAAACTCCTCCGTTATTGCCTGCAGGACTATGATGAACAGGAGAGGGCTAAGAACAGAGCCCTGGTGGACCCCAACCTGTACGCTAAATTCCTCGCTATACTCATTGCCAATCCTAACTTTGCTGACTGCTCCCCTATACATGGCTTGTACCGCTTTCACAAGCCATTCATCTACTCCTAGTTTTCTAAGAGCCCACCAGATTACTGCACGTGGAACTCTGTCAAAGGCTTTCTCAAGGTCGACAAATGCCAAGTAGAGTGGCTTACTTTTAGCTAGGTACTTTTCCTGTAATTGCCTCACAAGGAAGAGCGCATCAGTGGTGCCTTTCCCTGGAACAAACCCAAATTGCATCTCGTCTATATTCACCCGGTCCCTAATCAGCTGTGCTATAACTCTTTCTGTTACTTTCATGACCTGGTCCATCAACTTTATACCTCTATAGTTTCCTCTATCTAGTGCATCGCCTTTACCTTTGTAGCAGTTGACAATGATGCTACTGCACCAATCTTTTGGTATGGCCCCCTCTAGTATTACCTGGTTAACGATACGTGTGGTTATAGTGTGACCTACAGACCCAGATGCCTTCAGCATCTCGGCAGCTATACCCGATGGACCGGTTGCCTTCCCTATCTTCATATCTCTGATTGCCTTACTTACTACGCTGCCGCTGACTTGTACTGCTGGTCCCTCTATAGGGTCTACGTGGGGTAGGGTCTCTTCTTCCCATGCATTCTCCTCATTTAGTAATCTATCATAATGACTCTTCCATGCATCTTTCTTCTCAGCACTTGTGAGGGCAAGCTCACCTTTATCATTCCGGATACACTTCTCTCCAATGACATCACAACTATCTCTGACACACTGCCTCGCAATCTTGAATACCTCCTGTTTCTGGTCCTCACGTTGTAAAACATGCTTGAATTTTCTATCCTCTGCTTCCCTCCTAGCTAAGTATACTTGTCGCCTAGCTTCCCTCTTGGTCTCTATGTAATGTACCCTGCTCCCCCCGTTCTTCCATTCTTTCCATGCCTGTCTCTTGGCCTTGACTGCTTCATCTACCTTATTGTTCCACCACCAAGTCACTCTCCTCCTGCTTGAGGTCTTACTCCAGCCACAAACCTCATCCGTCGCCTCTAGTAAGTTATTTTTTAGGAACTCCCAGTTCTCTTCTACGTTAAATGTCTCTATCTGTTCTTCTTTACTGTCGTAGGCGTTGAGTAAAATATCTTTAAATCTGTTACTGGTTGAGGGGACTTTCAGCTTCCAGATCTTTCTTCTCCAGGTTGGCCTCTGTTTCAGGGCTCGTCTAGTTCTGACCGTGAGGTCGCTGACAACTAAGCTATGTTGGGATGTACATTCCTCACTAGGGAAGGCTTTTGTGTTTACGACCGTCCATCTGTCACGTCCTCTGATGAGGATAAAATCTAACTGACTAGAGTGCTCCCCTGATCTATAGGTGATCAGGTGGTTGTCGGGTTTTTTAAAGTTTGTGTTACATATTGCACTAGGAAAAAAAAGGTAAGATGGTCATGATTGGGAAACATTTTATTCAAGGTGTACTGGCTCATGGTTGACCAGGGGTTAAACAGTAACCATAACTCTTACTACTGCCTATGAAATTGTCATAACTAGAAAGACATACTCACCATCAATATCACGAGCTTGATCAGCTCTCACTTGAATCACAACAGATTTGCTTTTGTCCTGCATCAGAATGAACTCACCGATACCATTAAATGTGTACTTCTTACCATCCAACGTTACTAGGTGAGGGTCACCAGCTGCCTGTGCTGAAAACAGAATAAAAGTTTTACTGTTGCTGCTGACTACAGACACTTCTAAAACAACAATAATTAATAAATGTGTACAGAGGGGTTACGAAGATTGGAAAGAAATGAAGCAAGCATGCTCTGATGGATGTGTAATACATGAGCGACAAAGTATCAATGAGCTGAGAGAGAAAAACTGGGCATTGAGGCATCAGCTCCAGTGTGGACATGTAATGATTACGAAGGATAACAGCTGCATAAAGAAATGCAGGGGGCTTGAAGTCAAAAGAACCCTTGGAAAGAGAAGCCTATAGAAACTTCAGATGATGTGGTGAGGGTTGACCTCATGCAACTGAAACTCAAAGGAGATGAACCAAAACTGGGGAAAATTGCAATATTCTGTAATATGAGGAAGTCACTTTTCCACGCAAAGAAATGCAGAAAAAGTAGGATGGCTAACCTACTTATCTTCCTCCCTCTACCCTAACCCTGAAGAAGTAGAGAAGTGTTACAACACCCAAGTTCCATCTCCCACCTGCCAGCTTGCCCCTGATCTCTTTCTCCACTCTAAGCCCAAAGAAGCAGAGAGATTGAATAATTATCAGGTCCTCACCTGCCAATATAATCCTGACTTCTTTAATCAATCCCTGTTAGCATAGAAATCTTGGGGGAACTTCAACTGGTTCACCTTCCCTGTTAAACCCTTGCATCCCCACAAAATGACAGACACCTCATGCCCTAAAGCAGTATATAACTGCTCCCCTTTTAGGCCACCAAGGGAAGCCAGGCATTAGCATGACCCCTACTATCCAGCAATGGAATGCTGAACTTAGTTCTTAAAAGAGTTAACAAAGTTAACAAACATATATAAAGATGGAAGCAGAGAAGAAATGATATAAGACCTAAGATTATGTCACCAACTCACCATAACATATATAAAGATGGAAGCAGAGAAGAAATGATATAAGACTAAGATTATGTCACCAACTCACCATAACATATATAAAGATGGAAGCAGAGAAGAAATGATATAAGACTTAAGATTATGTCACCAACTCACCATAACATATATAAAGATGGAAGCAGAGAAGAAATGATATAAGACCTAAGATTATGTCATCAACTCACCATAACATATATAAAGATGGAAGCAGAGAAGAAATGATATAAGACCTAAGATTATGTCACCAACTCACCATAACATATATAAAGATGGAAGCAGAGAAGAAATGATATAAGACCTAAGATTATGTCACCAACTCACCATAACATATATAAAGATGGAAGCAGAGAAGAAATGATATAAGACCTAAGATTATGTCACCAACTCACCATAACATATATAAAGATGGAAGCAGAGAAGAAATGATATAAGACCTAAGATTATGTCACCAACTCACCATAACATATATAAAGATGGAAGCAGAGAAGAAATGATATAAGACCTAAGATTATGTCACCAACTCACCAGGTGAAGGGGGTTTGTAAGCATTACATTTGGTAGCGGGTCTCCACCGGAAGAATTTTTGGCAAAGTTTTTGCTTTCCTGAGTACGTACAACAGTGTAAAAACGGTATAATATCTGCCTCAAAGTGGGTCAGGTGTGGCACAATTCCATCTCCCTGAGCTTGGTAGTTATAGCGGAATATATAGCCACAGTCTGACTGGGATTCCCACTCTAATAAACTGTTGTTTTTGCCACCATAGCAACATGACTGGCCTGCATTGGTACTACTGAAACAGTAAGATAAATATTACAGGGATAGCATGGTTATAGTACAGTGCAATGGTACATTATAGTAAATACAATAATGCTATATAGTGGAGTACATTACTATATAATAATGCTATATAGTAGAGTACAGTACTATATAATAACAGTTTCTACTTTTGGCACAAGGCCAGCAATTATCCCAGTGTATTACTGGTGCTTTATTTTATCGACCCCATAAGGATGAAAGGCAAAGTTAACCCTGGCGGGATTTGAACTCAGACCATAAAGGGCCGTAAGGGCGTCCGACCCTCTACTGATACTGCCAATGCTATATATATATATATAGAGTACATTACTATATAATAGTACTAAGTTATATATCAAGCCAATCCAGAGCCTTCTCGCTCCTGTTGGAGGAACCCCTCCCTGGTTGACCTCCGCTGCTCTCCGTTTGGTTTTGATTATGTCAGGGGTGTAGCCTCATTCATCATGGTTGGCCAATCGTAGATTGGTGAGGTAATTTAACCCATCATTATGCCCATTTGTACCGTCCTGCACTGTCCTTAATGTCTACTTTATGTAAACCCTTGTGGTTAATAAAGAAATCATTATAGTGGACTCTGAGGAGTTCAACCGCCATTTTAACAGCTCGTTTGTTTTTTTTAGCTGCTAGGGTTCCACTCTCCTCACCAGATTTCAGTCTGAGGAGGGAGCCAGTTTAGATATCGACCACTCAACCATGAAGCGGGTTGTACTGGCTTACATGGTACCAGAAACAAGTATTAGCCTGACCTGACCTTAAAGTTATACATAGAGTATAATACTGTACAGTAATCTATAATAAGTGTTTCTACTTTGGGCTCAAGGCCAGCAAATACCCCCGTGCATTACTGCTACTTTATTTTATCGACCACATAAGGATGAAAGGCAAAGTTAACATTGACAGGATTTGAACTCAGACTGTAAAGGGCTATAATTCCATGCTGCAAAGCATGGGGTCCGATACTGCCAAAATTCTGTTTAACATTAGCAAAAAGCCAGCAATTTGAAGGAAGGCAAAGGTCAATTATGTTGACCCCAGTACTTAACTGGTACTTTATTTTATTGACTCTGGAAGGATGAAAGGCAAAGTTGACCGTGGCTAGGTTTGAACTCAGAACATAGAAAGTCGTAACTAAATACTACAAAGCATTTTGTCTGTTGCTCTACCGATACTGCCAACCCACCACCCTGAAGTATAAAAGAGTACTGAACTAAACAAGGATGAGTGATAATACGTACCTCTGTGAGTTTAAAAGGACACATTCAGTAGCTTTTGGGTGATATATACAGTTGAGGGCTTTGTTGGGAGAATTAGAATTACAAAGGGGATCTTTCTTATAACGGCCTGTATCCCTGCTTGCTTGTCGTAACACACACGGACATGCATTGGGGTCAATGGCCAATTTGGGGTGCTTTTCTTCTGTCAACCACTTTTCACATCTCTTCTGAGAATTTTCCTCTCCACCATTAACCGGAAAGATGTCAGACCAAAGCGTAACTGGGTGACTGCAATGAACACAAAGAAATAAATACATACGTGTGAGTCTTTTAACTCTTTCATTAACATTACAAATACTGTTTATGATTTTCAAATCATTTTGAAAATAATCAAAAATTTGTAGGAATAAGTAACATAACTAACTTATTTATCTGGTATTGAAATATAACTTAACAAAGGCTCTTACAGAAAGTTATGATGGAAGGTTTTTAGATAAATGTAAATACTAGTTACCATATTTTTTAAAGGAAGACACTGCCTATGGGTTTCAAATCATTTTGAAAATAATAAAGAATACATCAACACATGAGTATTCCAGTCATTCACCCAATGACTGCTCAGGAAATTGTGCAAATGGCTGAGTATTTCAGAGACCCACTTTACCTTAAAGTTTCAGTGTAACATCATCTTCATCATCATTATTTAACATCCATTTCCCTTGCTAGCATGGGAGGACCATGTTTCACTCACACACAGCTGATTTTGGCTTGCTTTCTACAGCTGGATGCCCTTCCTAACGCTATTGTGTGATAAGGCTGGTACAGTTCATCTGATGGGTTTCTAAAGTTTCCATCTACCCAATTCCATTCACAAAATTTGGGTCAACTTGAGGCTATGGTGAATAACACTTGCTGAAGATGCCATGCAGTGGGATCAAACCTGGGACCTTATGATTATAAAACTAACTACTGAACTATTCGACCATGCTGAGTCCATAACAAACATAATAGAATCCAATGAAAGAACATTTGTGTGGTTGTTAGACATGCTAGAAATTGTAGTTAAATCTTACTCAAATCACGCCCTATCATCTCAGAAAAGGACATACTAGATAATGTGATTTGGAGTTCTGGGGAAAAGACAAGATGGTCACAGCTGGAATGTTTCTGATCATGTCTGCTCAATCAAGGCTGATCTATAGCTAAATAACATCTAGACATTGATACTTAACATCTAACATCTTGTAATCATTTAGCAGAAAATATCTAAAAACAGGTTTCTTAATTCAAATTGTTATAATATCTTTACTAATGAAAAGATGGTTGAACATTTTCAGTATTAGAATTAAGACTGATTTTTTTTTATGTGATGCAGTCATAATTGTTTCTACTATTGGCACAAGGCCAGCAAATTACCCAGTACATTACTGGTACTTTATCGACCCCGTAAGGATGAAAGACAAAGTTAACCTCGGCGGGATTTGAACTCAGAATGGATGCAGTCATAATGCTGTTAACTAGTAGACAGATGATTGTGAAGATTTGCAGTAAACTGAAGTAAAGACTTTAATGTTTAATGTGATGCAGTTATAGTGTTGTTTTATGTTTTTTAAGAATGTCTTGTTAATGTGGTAGAGGACGTTAATAGTTAAGTACATATGGAAGAAGGAGAGGGAGTACTGACTGACCTTAGTTGTTGCTGATTGTCAACTTGAAGAACTCGGATGATTGCTGTGTTATAGTCCAACAGGCTGTCTCCCAGAGCTAATTTCATGTTGTCTTCACCATAACTTGAGAAATTCTTCACCATGTTCCATTTAAAAAAATTACCATTTAACTACAAAAATATATAACCATGTATTATTTGAAATGCAATAACCAACACATCATCATTAACATCAAGAGGATGAATAACTCTTTACTCACCTCTAATCCTAACAAGTCAACACGGGATTTATTGGAAGGAAGTTCACTTGCATTCCATGATATGAAAACTTCCCTTCCAATTGTCCACTGAAGGGGTTGCTTACGTATTACTCGTGGAACTGTCATGGCAAAGTTTACTGCACAGAGAAACAAAAAAAATACACATAAAGCATTAACAAAAAAGTGTTAGATTATATATATATACACACAAACATGTGCATGTTTGTGTATATATAGCTAACACTGGCATGGAAAACAATCGATGTTAAGTGATGATGATGACAATGTGTGTCTTAAGTTTTATTTATACATTACCAGGGGTTTTATAGACAAACATGTCTAAGTCACTTCATATGCTTTAAAATAAGACTTATTTAAAAGCATATGAACGAGTTGGGTGTGTTTATGGCTATGAAACAACAGATAATACATAGTAAGTCTAATTAATATAAATAATATCGACTTCCTCATGGTGCATTGATTGCACTTTTCTTTTGTTTGCACTTGTATATATATAATTATAAATGTAAGCTATCGCCGTATTTTGACTAAAGAAATTAAAGAAAATTATTTAACCTGATAGTAGGGTTAAGAACCCTCGGAGAAATGGAAAAAGATGAGTATTGACGTACATGTATGTCAATACTCATCTTTTTCCATTTCTCCGAGGGTTCTTAACCCCACTATCAGGCTAAATAATTTTCTTTAATTTCTTTAGTCAAAATACGGCGATAGCTTACATTTATAATTTCAAACTCGCTCGCTGTTTGGAAAATATTCTTACTTGATATATATATAAAGATATGTTAGGTTAAAATTTGTTTGTGTGAATCAATGTGCAAACAAAGGAAACATATGTTACAGAGCAAACTCTAAATAAATCTTAGTCTTCTACCCTTTACTTCTTGCCTAGCCATTTGTTTTTCCTAGTACTATACCTTTAATACTATATATATATACGTATACATACATACATATACACTTTACTTCCATATATATATATATATATATACATTTTTTCTGATGTCTTTGTCTTGTACAGCTCATCCAGCCCTATTTTGGATTCTTATACATAAATCTTAGCCACGAGAGGTTTTTGGAATCTATCAAATACTAGATGGTACACTGTCTGATCTATCTTCCTCTATTCCCCTTTCCTACCTTTTCTACGACTCCACATTAATTTTCTTTGTACATTGGAATAACCGGAACCACGAATGCCGGGGGTACACTGTTTATGTTTTTCAATTCTAATTAAATATTTCATTAAAGTGAAAATCAAGTCATCAATCAAGGGACGTAACTCTGGCAAACAAAGGTAGGTAACTACCAGTGGCCGAAATAAAGGAATGGGGCTCTACGTGGTCGCTAGGAAGGGTTAGACGGATCTACATAGACCAAGTCAGTACTGAAGCGGGGCTACTGAACTCCCAGACAGGCTAAGGATCTGCATCTCGTTTACGTATGGTCTCACATTCTACCGAGAACACAGGAGATGTCATGCTTTTGACACGACTGGATGTTCGACCCCCCGATTTGGATATATATATATATATATATTGTGTGTGTGCATTTTTATTCTTGTTACTCTGGAGTTTCCCCTATAAAACCCGAAAGGGCTCACTATCAGGTGAACAGTACTAACCCAGCAACAAGACTCGTAGATTGTAACCACGTGACCGTTCACGGAATTGTAACTTAACCCTAATTTTAGATCTCACACACTCATCTTTCTACACCTCTATCTTCACCTAAACTAACAATAAAACACAAAATGTACACCGTTTTTCAACAAATTTTTATCTCGTTTATTGTATTTTATTACATTTTAGCTTCACCCTCTAGCTTACTCTTCTTACCTTGCCCTGAACCATATTTATATGGATATATTTTCATTTCATTTTACGTCCACTTTTCCCTGCTTGCAAGGGTGGGATGGGAACTGATTCTGGCTTGATTTCTACAGCTGGATGCCCTTCCTAACACCAACCTAATTTGCA
>OZ024747.1:6253175-6258175 GCA_964016885.1 Eledone cirrhosa
CCCTTTGCAAGCACACCTGCGGCCCGCGGGTCACATGCGGCCCTTTGCAAGCACACCTGCGGCCCGCGGGTCACATGCAGCCTTTGCAAGCACACCTGCGGCCCGCGGGTCACATGCGGCCCTTTGCAAGCACACCTGCGGCCCACGGGTCACATGCGGCCCTTTGCAAGTACACCTGCGGCCCACGGGTCACATGCAGCCCTTTACAAGCACACCTGCGGCCCGCGTGTCACATGCGGCCCTTTGCAAGCACACCTGCGCCCCACACAAAGGTTTTTACAGCACGAGCATGTTTTATATTCGTAATATAAAATAAAATAAATGTGTTGTAATGTCTGCAATTAGTTGTCATGTGTGGCCCTCAGACAACATGTGACCCATGTGGCCCTCAGGGTACCCTCAGTTTGACATGCCTGGAGTATATCACCTGTATGTAGAAGTTGACCCTATTTCTAATGAAATACACAGCCCATATGTTTCATAATATTTTGTGAATACAAAGAATTTCGAGGTCTTTAATAAGTGAGATGTAATCCCTTTCCCTCCAGAATAGTAACTCTGGTTAAACACTGATGTGTCCAAGCCATGCCAGCATGGAAAAGCAGACATTGATGATGATGATGTTGTGGTCTTCAGTGTTGACCGAATAACGAACTTAGTTATGAGTTCATCAATACAATGTGTGTGTGTTTAGATGTGTATGTCACCATATGGTTTATATCTCTGTATGGTGTGTTTAGATGTGTCGCTGTATGGTTTGTGTGTGTGTTTAGATAGTTGTTAGCTCATATGTAGATGTGTATGTGTATATATGCCTGTATCAGTTTCTATGTATACAGCCATGTGCATGTGTGTATATATGAACACGTGTATTTAATCATGACAGTATATGTATACTTGAGTTTATATGAGTGGGTGTATATGATGAATCCATGGCGACGTATGATTACTCACCTGTTTTACCATGTATACACACATGTGCATGTATATATATATATATGTATGTCTATATATGCGTGTATATATATATATATATATGCATATATATGTGTGTGTATATATATATATGCATATATATGTGTATATATATATATATATACACATATCATCAGAGAGAGAGAGAGAGAGAGAGAGAGAGAGAGAGAGTACCCACACAATTATCTATAAGTACATAGTAGAAATAGCACACACACACACACAGCTTGGTGCCACGGTTAGGATTTGACATATCTCTATACCCACTCTGCATCTCTCCATACATTGAGTACTCCCATGATTAGTGGGTGTATTTTATTGTAGCACTATGCCACTGGCACTAGAGGGGTTATCTGTGACATGCCTAAAACTAAAGGGGTTATCTGTGGCATGCCTAAAAAGTACTATTGACAGAGCTGAAGAATTTTCCTGACCCTGTATATATGGAGGTGCATGGCTCAGTGGTTAGAGCGCCGGGCTTATAATTGTGAGGTTGTGAGTGATTCCCGGACCAGGCCGTGTTGTGTTCTTGAGCAAGACACTTTATTTCACATTGCTCCAGTTCATTCAGCTGTAGAAATGAGTTGCGACGTCGTTGGTGTCAAGTTGTATTGGCCTTTGACTTTCCCTTAGACAACATGGGTGGTGTGGAGTGGGCAGACTGGTATGCATGGCTGACCGCTGGTTTTGCACAAAACAACCTTGCTCGGACTTGTGCCTTGGAGGGGAACTTTCAGCCATTCATGACCAAAGGGTTTCTCTCTCTCTCTCATATATACACATATGCACATACACACATACACACATATCTAAACTATAATAAAGGAAGCTCTGCGAGACTGCGTACGGTTTTTTTTTTTTTATCCCGTTAGTAAAATAAGTTGGATTACTTGGAATAAATAATCAATGAATATTACATAATTTATCTACTAAATTTCGTAAACAAAAATAATTTCGTAAAAATAAATAATTTAAAAATGACTTCTTTTCAAAGTTGCATTTCTGGTATATCGTTGCCACCACCACCACTTCAACCACCATAGATATAGAAAGAGAGAGTGTGTGATGTCATCACTTCCGGTGACGATCACTTAAATAAACACTAATTTTCTGTCACTAATTTTCTCCTAATGCAGTTTATATATAATATCGTCTTTTTTTTAATGTATCATGGATTACGTTACTGATTACATAAGACAGTGTAACAACGTCTTCGTTCAATTTCTGTTTATATTGTCAATTACGATTTTATTTGATGTATCATATCTACATGTATATATACTTGCGTATAATATCAATATACACACTACACATACTAGCAGAAAACCACCCGAAGAGTGGTTTTCTGCTAGTATTCAATAATAATCTCATACAGAGATGAAGAGATAGTCAAATAATTCATGCAGACACACAAATAAAGAAATATAATTACAAAGATATTAGAATATCTCAAGACATACACAATACACTCTCTATACACAATACACTCTCTATACACAATACACTCTCTATACACAATATACTCTCTATACACAATATACTCTCTACACACAATATACTCTACACACAATATACTCTCTATACACAATATACTCTCTATACACAATATACTCTCTATACACAATATACTCTATACACAATATACTCTCTATACACAATACACTCTCTATACACAATATACTCTCTATACACAATATACTCTCTATACACAATATACTCTCTATACACAATATACTCTCTATACACAATATACTCTCTATACACAATATACTCTATACACAATATACTCTATACACAATATACTCTCTATACACAATATACTCTCTATACACAATATACTCTCTATACACCCAGACAAGTATCTAGATGTTAGATATAGAAATACTGAGATGACAACCATTGCTACAACTAATACTACTTTTAATAAGTTAGAAAGGTTGTCATAATCTTATTTAGTTAGTGTCCTAGGTGGGTCATGGACCATGTCTTGCTTACACCAGGGTGTATGTATGTGTATATATACATGTATATATTTATACACACGTGTATATGTATGTGTGCATATATATATATGTGTGTGTGTGTATGTGTGTGGTTATGCATATATATATGTGTGTGTGTGTATGTGTGCTTATGCATATATATATATATATATATATGTGTGTGTGTGTATGTGTGTGCTTATGCATATATATATGTGTGTGTGTGTGTATGTGTGTGCTTATGCATATATATATATATATATATAAGCAAGGGAATGAAGGAGTTACTAGCCGCTGTAACAAGTTCTTTATACAAATCTTACATAGTGTTTCCCCCTCATTAAAGAATCATGCAGGCTCTTCAGAGAAATGTAATACAATGTCCTTCGATAAATATACCGTCCAATCTGGTTGAAACTATTCACAGTAGATATACGTCTTCATGCATATATATACACACACACACACATAACTAAGCTGCACCAAGTTGATATTTCTCAGTTAGTATTTCACAGTAGATTTACGTCTCCATGCATATAATATATATATATATATATATATATATAATATATATATACATACATACAAGCACATACACACATGGCTAAGCTGCACCAAGTTAATATTTCTCAGTCAATATTAGGGTGGAGTCATGTTAAAAGAGGAAACATGAAGCGAAGACCATCTGGAATTTATTAGGGAGAAGAATGAAAAAACAGGTCCAGTCAGCATTTTGTCAGACGCTGCACTCTTTGCTGTTCAACTGCAAACTGATGCAGAAGAAAAATATAAACTAGAGCCACTGTTATTATTCTTTATTCCTATGTCAGCTTGGATTCAGCAGACTTAACTCTTTTGATGCCAAACCACCTGAAACGCCATAATTCTACAAAACAAAATCCTAGTTTCTAATTTTTTTTTTTGTAGTGGTTATATTTATCTAAAAAAACAAAAAAACCTTCTATTCTAACCAAAGATGAGTCTTCCATGATGTAATTGCTTTAGTTACAACACAGGGTCTCAGATCAATTCACTTGCCAGACAAGTATAACTCTGCATACACACACACACACTCATTATATATACATATATATGAGAAGAAATAGAAGTTTCCATTTTATGTAGGCTAACTCACATTTATGTAAAGGGCCTAGTTCTTCCTGGTACCCTGTTCATTTAATATATATAAGCATATGAAAAATCCCCAATAAAAATGATCAAATTGAAGCACATTTGTATTTTCAATATAACATGCTTGAAAGAAAAGATATTCCTTACTCATACAATTCTCATTTGTTGTGCTCATAGTTATTGGCAGTAGTATATATACTGGTTGGATGCCCTTCCTAACACCAGCACCACTTTACAGCATGGACTGGGTTCTTTTATTCGTGCCACCAGCACTAGAGAGGTTGTCTTACTGGACTCAGGGGCCCTCTCTACCCTTCCATTTTACAGCATAGACTAGGTGCTTTTATTCATGCCACTAGCACTACGAGAGAGGTCGTCTTACTGGACTCAGGGGCCCTCTCTACCCTTCCATTTTACAGCATAGACTAGGTGCTTTTATTCATGCCACTAGCACTACGAGAGAGGTCGTCTTACTGGACTCAGGGGCCCTCTCTACCCTTCCATTTTACAGCATAGACTAGGTGCTTTTATTCATGCCACTAGCACTACGAGAGAGGTCGTCTTACTGGACTCAGGGGCCCTCTCTACCCTTCCATTTTACAGCATAGACTAGGTGCTTTTATTCATGCCACTAGCACTACGAGAGAGGTTGTCTTACTGGACTCAGGGGCCCTCTCTACCCTTCCATTTTACAGCATAGACTAGGTGCTTTTATTCATGCCACTAGCACTACGAGAGAGGTCGTCTTACTGGACTCAGGGGCCCTCTCTACCCTTCCATTTTACAGCATAGACTAGGTGCTTTTATTCATGCCACTAGCACTACGAGAGAGGTCGTCTTACTGGACTCAGGGGCCCTCTCTACCCTTCCATTTTACAGCATAGACTAGGTGCTTTTATTCATGCCACTAGC
>OZ024747.1:6275675-6290675 GCA_964016885.1 Eledone cirrhosa
TCCTTTCAGAGCATATAAACATACAGACACAGACATAAACATACTGACTCACACATACACACACACACATATACATGATGTAAAGAATCATGTGTAAAAATATATATATTCAGAATATATAAACTGACACACACACACACACACACACACATACATACATACATTTGTACATTATTCTATGTACTATACATGCACCTTTGATGAGTTGTAGTGCACCTGAGCACTGTACACAATAATTTCATTATTATTATACACAAACTGACAGACATATATACACAATTTGGCTATATAGTCTATTATAGTTCACCCTTTTGCTACCAAACAGCCTGAAATTGCTGATAGAAACCCATTTGGTTTAAAGTGTTTATAATTATCTAAAAAAAAAAAACCTCCATCCAAATTTTATGTAAGAACCTTTGTTATGTTCCAAGCACCAGCTTGATAATTCTTTCTACATTTGGCATAAGGCCAGTAATTTGAAGGATTATTTTATTGACACCATAAAGATGAAAGGCAAAGCTAGCCTCGGCGAGATTTGAACTCAGAACGCAAAGGGCCATAACTCTATGCCCTAAAGCATGTTGTCCGACGCTCTACCAACACTGCCAATCCACCGCCATTACACCAGCTTCATAACAAGAAGGTTAGTTATATTACTAAATCTCTCCAAATTCTTTATTTTCAAAATTATTTTAAAATTCACAGGGAGTGCCTTATCTTTAAAAATATGTTATCAAAGGGGTTAATTTTTATTTCATTCATAATATCCATGGTAACAACAGTAGCATGCCTTCACCTCAGATCTAGGATTACACATAAAATATCAACAACAAAAATAATACAATTTTGGACTAACCACACCCATAATCTTTGCTCTGCTAACAAGACTCTGATGAAGACTTTGATAAAGATAAGAGTCAGCATGGCTGGAACTAAAAATATATCTTTTCTTCTTGCATTCTTTTAGTCTTTTACTGGTTTTAGTAATCAGACTGCAATTGTACCAATGTCGGTACTTTAAATAGCAGCCAAATCTCCCTCAAATCTACCCTCTAGCATTTAAACTGGCCATATCCGGCCAGAATTCTCTCACCATTTTCTGTTCAAGCAAAGGCGTGTGGCTGAATGGTTAGAGAACTGGATTCACAATCGTGAAGTTGTGAGTTCGATTCCTGGACCAGGCGATGCATTATGTCCTTGAGCAAGACACTTTATTTCACGTTGCTCCTTCTACCTGGAGTTGCAACCGATAGATAGTATTAGCAATTGGAAAGACCAACGGAAACATTATGTCCTCGGTCCGATTTGACGAAAGCCGATCGACAAATTTTTTTTCTGTTCAAACCGCCTATAACTGGCCCCTCATACTAACTTTAAGGTATTGTTCTCAAAATAAATACTATCAAAATCTCAGACTCGATATTATGTGAGATATCTATGTGAAGTAAAGCCTTTTGTCTGAGAATACAATAGTATATATAGAATGTGAATGCTAAAGGGTGAACTGGAAAAAAAGGCACCTTAGCAGTATATGAGCCAATACATACACACACACAGCCAGACATGGGGAGACACACACACACACACACAGAGCCAGACATGGGGAGACACACACACACACACACACACAGCCAGACATGGGGAGACACACACACACAGCCAGACATGGGGAGACACACACACACACACACACACAGGGCCAGACATGGGGAGACACACACACACACAGCCAGACATGGGGAGACACACACACACACAGCCAGACATGGGGAGACACACACACACACAGCCAGACATGGGGAGACACACACACACAGAGCCAGACATGGGGAGACACACACACACACAGCCAGACATGGGGAGACACACACACACACAGCCAGACATGGGGAGACACACACACACACAGCCAGACATGGGGAGACACACACACACACACAGCCAGACATGGGGAGACACACACACACACACAGCCAGACATGGGGAGACACACACACACACACAGCCAGACATGGGGAGACACACACACACACACACAGCCAGACATGGGGAGACACACACACACACACACACAGCCAGACATGGGGAGACACACACACACACACAGCCAGACATGGGGAGAGACACACACACACACACAGCCAGACATGGGGAGACACACACACACACACACACACAGCCAGACATGGGGACACACACACATAAGGCAAGCTATTTCTGTTCATATCCAATAAACATGTGCAGCGCGCGCACATAAACCCAGATAACACTTCTAATGGAACATGGAATGGTAGGGAGCAGGAGGGACAGCCCTTCCCCACCCTGGAGGGACACCCCTTCCCCACCCATCTCCCAGTCTGGGGTAAAAGAGAATATTGTTTAAACTGTCACTTACCACATCTCCACCCCCTCCCCCCTCACCATGCCCCCCACACCCTCAGTCCACTTCATTATCACTGCCCCACCCCTTGAATCTCCACCCTGCATCTCCAGCCCACCCCACCCCACCATCATCACTTGCCACCACCGCCACCCTCTACATCTCACCACCACCCCCACCCTTCTATACCTCATGATATTGTCGCACCACCTCCACACACCACCCGGGTTGTTGCTCGTGCCCTTCCATCACCACCCCACCCCCCTCCACCACTCTCTAGACCACCATTTAATGGTGAACTTAAAACATGTGCAAGCTGAAACTACCAGAGAGTCTCCGGCTAATTGTACCTAACCATGCCACAAACTGAACAACAAAAACTTGACACACTGTTAGAAGTGTGTGTGTGTGTGTGTGCTGTGTGCGTGTGTGTGTGCGTGTGATTATTTTTATTGAGTTAGATGGATGTATCTGTGTATATTAGATGTTAGTGAAATAGCCCACACATGCATACATATATATACACATACATATATATACACATACACATACACACATACACACATTAGAATAAATTTAAAATACTGTAGTATTTAAAACATCCAAACACACACACACACATATATACACACACACATACACATATATACACATATATATATATATTGTCATAATCATCACCATTTAACATCATTTTCCCCTGAAAGAGTTGGACAGGTTATCAGAAACTATGTCACTTCTTAATCAGAACCACTGATCCACCAGATGGTCTGGGATCTCATCTCTGGGATCTCATCTCTCTTACACACATTCTCAAACACTACAGAGTGCACTAGGTGCATTTTATTATGTTAGAGAGGTCATCATGTCCTTAACACAACTGAAGGATCCTATCAACCCTTTGCTAAGCAAGTTTTTTTACACCTTGATGCCCTTCTTATCACCAACCACTTCACAAAGTATACTGAGTGGGTTTTACCGTACACATACACACATAGTTGTAAATGTTTATATGGAAATATATATACTACTTACTTTGATGCTAAACTCCGCCAGTTGCAGATTGCGCATCAACATGAGATATTTTTCTCCACAAAGTTTGATAACCAACAGCAGAGTTTAAAGAGCAAAGATCAAGTTCAGTCCATAAGTTGACATTATCAAGCCATCGTTTTGGCTGCCGGCCTCTGCTTCTCTTACCAGCCAACCTTCCTTCCAGGAATATATAATACCTTTCGATCACCAACAGCAGAGTTTAAAGAGCAAAGATCAAGTCGAGTCCATAGGTTGACATTATCAAGCCATCGTTTTGGCTGCTGGCCTCTGCTTCTCTTACCAGCCAACCTTCCTTCCAGGAAGTTTCACACACTTATATATGTATAACAATGTAAATATAACATTGTATATGAGTGTATAAATATACATGTATTATTTTATTGCAATCTGAAACTCCTGAAATCTATGTGGGAGAGAGAGAGGTAGACATTGCTTCAGACTGTATGTGCATGTGTGAGGTAAATATTGTAGATTGTATGTAGGTATATGTATGCATAGTGTCATGTAGTGTGTGTGTGAGGCCATGCAGATAGCTAAACATGTCACTTACCCTCAATACAAGGTTCAAACTGTACTTCGGTCAAATCAATCCTAAAGAACCATTTGCCTGGTCTGCCAATATTGCTGCTCTGCGAGAAATTGAGGGCAGATCTAGGTCCTTCAATTTGGTAATGGGCAGCACCGTTCCCTGCATCCAGTCCAGCCTGAAAAGGTTAAAAGACAAAAACTTTGAGTTTGACAGACTATTTACTCGACTTCGTTATTGCAAAGTTAATCACTTAACTTTCAATGTCCTGTACCACATGAAACCACATTAGCAAGGCATTCTTAGAAAAATGCAAAGCATCGCTGTGGCTGCATCATATAAAATATTAAAGTCTTTACACTATTAATGCAAGTTTTCACAATGATCTGTCCTTAGTAAAGATACTACAAATATAGGAATTTACAAATCATCTTTTTATAAAGGTGTTTTCTGTGTTAATAGCTGCAACCCGTAAACTGGAACAAGTGAAGGGGTGAAAGTGACTGGTTTCTGAGAAGCGTGTAGTATCTGGGGTGTGTGTGTGTGTGTGTGTGCGTGTGTGTATATATATATATATATATATACATATATATATATATATATAATCATGGCTTGGCTTCACGAATGAAAATTATGAAGCAGGTAGTTCATGTTGACTGCAGGCACGCCAGTGGCTGTTCAAGCCAATATGGGACAGGCATGCATGGTCGCAGTGGCTGCAGTTGAAGGTCTGGTCAGATTTTAATGGCTTGGCATTGTGATTCTTCCTACTGTGCCTTCTGTCCTTGGGGGTGGCTCCACAGGTGTTTTCAAAGGAGGATGTTGAGATGCCAGGTGTCAAAGTTCTCAGCTAAGGTGAGCCACTGGTGATGGTCAATGTGACAGGCACCAAAGGACATGTGTGTGTGTGTGTGTGTGTGTGTGTGTGTGTGTGTGTGTGTGTGTGTGTGTTTTTAAAGAAAGACATTGCCAAAGATTTTCAAATCATTTTGAAAGTAAACAAGAATTTGAAGGAATTTAGTGAATATAAATAAACATTTTTAGATAACCTTATCACCAACATCCAAATAAATGACCTAAACTAATACAAACACACAATACAAAATACTCAGGTAAAAAACATACCACATACATAAGACCTTGGATCAAAACATATGACAATGTAACAACACTAAGAATTCTAAGAATAATACTAATAACAAAAAAAAACAACCGATTATACTGGCACTTCATCAGGCTAATACACTGGTTTCTGTTTAATTATCTTTTTCATTATTAAGTTGGTAGTGGGTGGAGCATTAGCTGTATTGGTAGAGAGTCGGACAACATGCTTTGGGGCATAAAGTTATGTCCCTTTACGTTCTGAGTTCAAATCCCACTGAGGCTAGCTTTACCTTTCATCCTTACAGAGGTCGATAAAATAAAGTACCCGTAATGCACTGGGGTTGATTTAATTGACTTTTCTCACCCTCAAAATTGTTGGCCTTGTGCCTAAATCAGAAACCTTTATTTAAGCTGGTATTTAGAAACAACTGATTATATTGGCACAATGCTAGATTAGGAAATGGATGTGAAATGATAATGATGAGTGAATAAAATAAAAGTGAATGGTGGGGAGTAAGGTGTTTGATAGACAGGGTAAGAATGGGCGAGAGCTCGCAGTTTTACTCTTACCTTGTCTATCAATCATAAAGTAATGGATGACACAAACTGACAATATGGAGTAGAGAGTACCTGACAACTTCTCTAATGTTGATGCCATGATAAAATGGATCCACTACACTTTGTAAAATGGTTGGCAATTGAATAGAAACAAAAAAGAGTAGCGAGAACTCTTCAGCCTAGTTGAGCATACAACCTCTCTAAGAGATGTTTTATACTTTTAAGAATATCTTGCTAATGTAATCTTAAAAGTTTGTATATCTTAAACTATGATGTCACTAGTTGATCATTGGTACTCCTAGTAGTATATTCTAATTTGTGACACTCCAAGTTAATCAGTCACAATCCCAAGTCATATATCATAATCTATGACATTATAGTTGATCTTGGGTTGTTCTAAATTATAACCTAATCTCAGACAATCCAAGTTAATATCTTCCAAGTTAGCTGACTTAACCCTTTCATTACTAAAGTTCTATTATAAGACCCACCCTATGATTTTCAGATAATTTCAAGAGATTTAGTAATACAACTTTCTCATTATTATGCTGGTGTTTGGAACATAAAGGTTCTTACATAAAATTATGGTGACAGGTTTTTAGATAACTACAAACACTTGAACTCTTTTGTTATCATATTTCTAATCAAAGAATGCCCTATGATTTTGAAATTATTTTGAAATAATAAAAAATGAAAGGATCTAGTAATATAATGAACTTTCTTATTAAGCTGGTGTTTGAAACATAAGAAAGATTCTTACATAAAATTATGATGGAAGGTTTTTAGATGAATATAAACATTTTAAAACAAGCAATTTTGTATCATAGAACCAATGGTGGTTTGAGTCAGGTTGGTATAAAAATGGTTAATCCATGATATTACTAAATTATCTATGGCAGTTCTGCTTCATATACAATAATCTCTTATATTCTAAATATGTCAGTGGCTGCTCTAAGTCATATACCATAGTCTCTCATTTGATGTAGGGCATCCCCAAATTCCTATATCATGATGTTTGAAATACCAAGCTAATCTGTGGCTTATTTTCATAAGTTTGTTAATCCTTCAGTATCCTGTCATATAACCAGCTGCACCATAGCTCCAATATATTACACTGATACACACACAGAAGGTTAATGCCCCAATAAATAAGGAGGTATAATAAGGTTTAAAGACATAGTATATCTAAGACTGTTGGGTTCATCTTTTTTGAAGATCATGCTATATATTTTTTTATTCTGTTTGGTCATTAATTAGACTGCTGCCATGCTGGAACACCCTATCAACCCCTACAACATATTTTCAAAACCTGGTATTTATTTTATCAATCCCTATTCGTGAAATCACTAAGTTGCAGGATATAACAGTAGTTATAAACATAGTCATGGAAACACACACAGAAACATATGTACATATAACAGGCTTCTGCACAGTTTCCATCAACTAAATTTCACCGATACAGCACTGGTCAACCAAAGGTTGCATAGTAGAAGACATTTGATTAAAGTGTACACAGTGGGACTCAATCTGAAACCACATGGTTGTTGATGTGAACTTCCTAACTGCATAAACATGCCTGAGTCAATTAAAAGAAAAACTTGACATCTTCCAAATTCCCACACTATTTCTATCAAGTTTCTTGAAAATCAAACAAAATACAAGGACATCACCGAGAAAGGAATTATTTTACAGATCATAACATCCCCAAGATAAAGCTGAATTTTGTTTTGTACTTAACCTTTTAGATATCAAACCAGCCAAAAACTGACTCTGGTTCTATGAAACAAAAAACCACCAATTTTAAAGGATTCCTTAAGTTTTTCATAACTGAATTTTAAATTAAATACATTTCAATTA
Source organism: Eledone cirrhosa (assembly GCA_964016885.1). Lineage (NCBI taxonomy): Eukaryota > Metazoa > Mollusca > Cephalopoda > Octopoda > Eledonidae > Eledone > Eledone cirrhosa. The sequence goes on from OZ024747.1 coordinate 6,283,157, forward strand.
GTTAATTAAGAATTGTTGGAGTTGGTCCAGTAATGCACCAGCTTCAGCACTCAGCATTAAGAAGGGATGTAGGTAGGTAGGACAAAAAAAAAGCCAAACTTGCTATCTTTAATTGTGTTTGTGCCTACCCTTGCTTATGGTCATGAATTTTGGGTAACAATTGGAAAAGTTGCCAAAGTGGGGTTAACCTGAGGGATCTTTGGAGTAATGTTATTCAATAGAGCTCAGAAATCGGGTGTTGCTCCAAGTACAGTCACTACTTCACCAATCAAGAGATCACAGTTCTGGTACTATGCACGTAGGTTAGAATATCTAAGGAAAGAATCTCTAGACAGATTTTACAGGCAAAGCCAATTGGTAGAAAACCCAGAGGTAGACCATGAATAAGATTGTTGGATAACACCGATAAGCTTGGGTAATCTTGTTTGGGAATCTAACCAGGTCAATTGGAGATGGTTACTTGTGGTATGAAAGCTTATGGTAAGTTATTTTAGTTATGAAATAATCAACAGAATTAAGAAGAATGAAACATATGTAAATCAAATAATGTATTAATTGTTAAACCTTGGTTTTTATTTGTGTTATATATATATATATATATATATATATATTAATTAGAAAGTGAGCAACACAAAATATAACTACTCCATTACCAAAGGTTTCTGGATCCCAGACAATATTAATGGTCATGGAGTAGTTATATTTTGTGTTGTTCACTTTCTAATTAAATAGCTCTGTTCTATACATAGAGCACTCTTTTTTCCTTTGCTTTTCTTTTGGAATTACCTAACACACACACACATATAAATATATATATATATACAGGGTGTCCCCCAAAAATGTATACACACTTTATCAACATTCTAATAAATATATGTATATATTTTTGGGGGGACACCCAGTATATATATATATATATATATATATATATATATATATATATATATATATATATAAGATAAGTTTATCCTGGGTTCAGTCGGGGGTAACCACAGTAAGTAAGGTGCTCAATACATAGCAAAGTATAAATGGCTAATATAGAAATGGCTTCTACAGGACTAGAACCGTTTCATTCAGGAGAAATCATCAGGGCTTCCTGATGATTTCTCCTGAATGAAACAGTTCTATATTAAATATATATATATAGTATAAACAAAAACGAAAAATCAGTGAACGAATTGCCCGTGTCCGAAGGAACCTGCAGCCGTAGAATCAGCCAGATCCATACAGGGACCACGTCTCGAGCTACCTGCCGGCGAAACAATTGTAACACGGAATAAACTGGGTCCAGATGCATCACTGACTTTTCGCTTTTTTTATACTATTCACACTCTGCTCTGTATGAATATTGAGTGCTAATTTTGGCATACCGCCTATGGAAGCACCATAGCTACCATTATACACACACACACACACACACACACATATATATATCACATATATGTGAGTGTATGTGTGAATCTATACACATATATGGACACACAAGGTTGATCAAGACATCATAGGTTCGAACCTTATTCAATCTATATTATTCCTAGCACTGATCCATGTCTATGGGTCATTGAGAACATTAGAGAATGTGACACAAAAGAGCTGTGACTTTGTTAGTTTAGTAGCCGGATGGTTAAATAACCATCCGGCTACTAAACTAATAAAAAAAATGGATTGGTTATATGACTAATAATAAAATTGAAGTGAAACTTAAATGGTGTATGTTTTTTAATTGGTAGCATGACCCACCATTTTGGTCTTGTGTATTATCATTATATATATATATATATATATATATATATATATATATATATATAAAACTGTTTCTACTTTTGGCACAAGGCCAGCAATTATCCCAGTGCATAACTAATAAAGTACCAGTAATACACTGGGATATTTGCTGGCCTTGTGCCAAAAGTAGAAACAATTATATGTATATATATATATATATACACACACACTGATATATACACACACACATACACATATAAGTATACACCTACACAACTATACACACACATACACATAAGTATACACCTACACAACTATATGGAAGAATGACCAACTCACATCGTCTGTACAGTAGGTGTGGAACTGGTTTGGAACTGGCTTTTTATGTGTTGTGTACTGACCTATAAAGGTTACATTTGTGTATGTGTGCATATATATATATATATAAATATATATATATATATATAGATATATATATATATAGCCCACACACTCATACACATCCAAGTATGGAGTTAAGTATGAGTATAATACTCAAATGCGTATGTATGTGTTTATATATGTATGTGTGTGTCTGTTTATATATATGTGTGTGTGTGTGTGTGTGTGTGTGTGTGTGTGTGTGTGTGTGTGTGTGTGTGTGTTTTTATATATATATATATATAAATAAATATATATATTTGTGTGTTTATATATATATATATATAAATAAATATATATATTTGTGTGTTTTTATATATATATATATAAATATATATATATATATATTTGTGTGTTTATATATATATACATATATATACACACACACACACTCCCCTACAATACACAAGCATATATACAAATGTATATAAAGATTAACAAAACTAATATCAGATTATTTGTAGCTGTTTAACCCCACCCATAACCCCCGACGCCCTCACCCACATACCCCAAGACCCCCCACCCACACTATTGTACAATGATGCTGTTCTAACAACCTGCACCACCTACCTTTTTGTCATCAATACCATATTTGGGCATGAACAATGGTGTAACAAAACAAAAAGACAAAACAAATTGTCTGTGACATCACAAAATACCCGAGGGTGGGTGATAATGACATGGTAGAGTGCTCAATGACGTGTCTTCCTGTAGTTCAATCAGCTGAACATCCAGCTCATGAATTACCACTGGCTGAGTATTCCACAGACAAATGTCACTTTAGTGTAATTCCCAGGCACAATCAACATAACACACTATGTGACAAGGTTGGGCCTTTGTATTACAGGTACAATCCATCTTGTCTTATAGAGTATATGGCTGAGTATTCCATAGACACGTGTGCCCTTAAAGTAATTCTCAGGGAGATACAACACTATGTGACAAGGTTGGGCCTTTGTATTACAAGTACAATCCATCTTGCAATATAGTGTATATAGCTGAGTATTCCACAGACATGTGTGCCCATAACAATTCTCAGGGAAAATCTTCATGACACAATATGTGACAAGGCTGGATTATTGAATTACATGTACAATCCATCTGACAGGCTTCTATACAGTTTCTGTTTACCAACCTTCACTCACAAAGATTGTGTTCACCTGAAGTTAAGGGAAAAGATGCCACACAGTGGGATTGAACCTGGGACCTAATGATTGAGAAACAAACTTTAAATACCCAGCCATGCCTGTTGTGTTCACAGTTGCTAAATACATGACAGCTAACTCACCGCATCTATTGTCTTTAACCCTTTAACATTTACATTACTCTATATTTACTGTACTTTCAGAGTAAAGGTTTTACCTCACATATCTCACATAATACCGAATCTATGAGATTTTGATATTATTTATTTTGAGAACAATACCTTAACATCAGTATGAGTGGCTGATTACAGCTGGTTTGAACAGAAAGACGTGAGAGAATTCTGGCCAGTTATGGTCAGTTTAAAGTTAAAGGGTTAAACTGGAGATCAGACGAGCCAATCTGATTAAGCCGTGCCTATTTCAGCACATCCCTCTTTTTAGCCTTCAATGAAGCAACATCTGATGTAAAGGACATGAGAGGATATGATACAATATGGCTGTTATTGTTGCTGCAGCAATTATCCTTGTTGCAACCCCTTACAATATTTCCAATGAAAGACTACCTATGATTTGGGCAGTGGATTGGCAGTATCGGTAGAGTGTCAGACACCATGCTTTGCAGCATAGAGTTATGGCCCTTTATGTTCTGAATTCAAATCCTACCAAGGTTAGCTTTGCCTTCCATCCTTACAAGGTCGATAAAATAAAGTACCAGTAATGCACTGGGGTTGGTTTAATCAACTCTCCCCTCTCCCAAAATCGTTGGCCTTGTGCCTTAATCAGAAACCCTTATTTTACAAGACAATCTGTAAAGTCACAGCAATGTTGATGGTTTTGACAAGGTTTCAGGTTTGAGGAAATGGAGATAAATGAGGAGGGCGGGGCTGGGGGGTATTATGGTTTTTTAGGGGGTTGATGTTGAGTGGGAATTCTTAGTTATTGGTTGGAATAAGAGTAAAGTCCATAATAGATATTTCCATGGTAACAAACATAACATTGGACATCTTCCATCATATTGTACACTAGTGTGTTGTATAGGGGTGGAAGGTGGGGCGATACCTACCCAGGGGTGTGAAGAAGAATGGCAGATTCTGAAATACATGCAAGTATATATGTTATATATACACATACAACACACACACAACACACACACACACACTATATTATATATATACTCATACAACACATATACCAGTAGGTTGAAACTACACATACTCATACAACATAGACAAACACACACAAATATGTTACATATACACTAGTATATAATATACATATACACATTCTTATACAACATACATATACACACACACATTCTTATACAACACATACAAAGCTTGCACTCCCCTCTTTTACTGCTTAACATGTACACACACACATTTCCCAATCACATGCACTCCCCTCTTTTACTGCTTAACATGTACACACACATTTCCCAAGACACATACACACTCTTTACAACATATCCAATTCCTCTCACGCACATACATTCTTTTTTCTTAACATACACACACCTCACAACAGACATATACATATACAAGTATATCGTTTTCTCAACTCACAAACACACACACACACTTATTCAACTCACACTTCACCTTCTCGTAAACAGTATTGCTCACATTTTCTGTCCACAACACACACATATACACACACGTTTTATAATCGAAAATTGATACACACATGCACACACAAACTGATATATTAAAATATTAAAAAGATTGCATTTCTACATAACACCATCATCACCACTAAACAAATCAAACCTTCCAACAGAGGTACAGTCCATTATTCAGAGGAGGGTATATCCAGTATTACAAAGGTAAAGTCCACTGTTTTCCAGGTAAATCCAGTGTTTTTAATGAAGGTTGAGTCCATTATTTTGTAATGGGTAAATAAATCCATAATTTTATACAGGTAAAAAGTTGGTTGTATAACAATAGTAATAGCAGTAGTAGTAGTAGTGCATTCAACATTTATGTAGGCAAGTCCATTCATTATAGCAGGGGGTAAATCCATGATTTGTACATGTGAAGATCAAAATTGTACAATGGTACATCCAGATGTTATATGGGCAAGTCCATTGTTCTGCACGGGTAAATCCATTACAGAGATTATATAAGTCCATCTGGGTAGATCCATTTTTTTCTTTTTCTTTAGGAAGTGATGAATTATTGGTTAAGGTAAATCCAAGATGCTTACACTCCACCACTCTCTCCTTGTATGCACATATGATTTTATTTATATATACATTTATATATATATATATATATATATATATATATATATATATATAATAGTCATCCTTTTATGTCTGTTTTCAATGCTTGCATGGGTTAGCCGAATTGTCATGGTTCGAGAATGGACAACACCCTATTTTGTTCATATCTTCCATTATTAACATTATTTCTATAGTTGGATGCCCTTCCTAATACAGTATACTGTAAAGCACACACACAATGTTCTTCAACATAGTGTTGTTATTTTCCAATATCATTTTTTCTTTCCATATTTCATTGGTAAATGTCTTTCCTTGTCTTATACAGTGTTTATATGTTATTCGTTATTGCATTGTATAATATTTTTACACTTTATGCAAGAACAGTTTCGATATTTTCCAATGTAGAATTATTATTATTATTATTTGTAGTGCCAGATAAAAAACAATGTCTTGCAGTATTTTGTTATTATGGCCTTTTAACATTTTTAATTGAAATACCTGCCATTGAATGTTAACTTTTACCTTCCATCACTCAAGTAATATCACATATAAAATAAGTACCAGTAATACACTGGTAATTAATCCAATGAACTATTATACTCTTTCCTTCCCTTATACATTTTCAGACTTGTTCCAGAGTAAGAAAACATCATTAGTACCACCACCATCAGCTTCACCACCATATTATTAATCAATATGAATCTTACTATGAACAATAGCATACAAAACTAACTTGATATCTGTACTCAGATAATTTAAACCACGGTCAATTATTCTTTTAAGTTTTGAAACTCACCTTTCTCTAGTCAACACAATCTTTTGTTACCATATTTCTAATGAAAGACCCTGCCAATAGCTTTGAAATAATTTTGAGGGATTTACTAATATAACTAACTTTCTTATTATTAAGGTGATGTTAGGAACATAACTTTACTCAGGTTCTTATATAAAATTATGATGTAAAGTTTTTAGATAAATACAAACACTTATTACCATATTTCTAATGAAAAACACTGCTTGTAATTTTCAAATCATTTTGGAAATCAAAAATTTGAAAGGATTTAGGAATATAACAAACTTTCTCATATTAAGTTGTAAAGTAACAAACATTCTTACATAAAATTATGATGAAATATTTTTAAATAACTATAAATACAGGGTGTTCCGAAAAAATTTATACACACTTCAACAGCATTCTATAAATATTGCTTGTACAGGTAATCAAAGTGTATGTTAAAATAGAACCATGGTGGTGGTTTTCATGTGATTTGGTATTAAAAGAGTTCATCTTTCTTTATTGACTTCCTTTTTTGTTTTGTTTTGTTTTGTTTTTGCCAATTGTCAACAAGTTTCCTAAGACACCATTTCTTTTTTTTTTTTCCAGCTTTTATTCTGCTGGGAAGAAACTGGTACCAGTAATGTACTGATGTCAATTTAACTGACCACACACAGACCTTTGTTTAAAGCAACAGCTATTGTGCCTTACACATTTTTATTTATTTTTTCATTTTGATTGTATAAATTGTTTACTAAAAATACATAATAAAAATTACAATTTGAAACGAGAAAAAAAATTGTTGTCAATCTATAAAGTATAAATATATATCTTTGGTATTATATTGATTATTAATATTATCACTATTGTGGTAGTGGTGGTGGTAGTGATGATGGCAGCAGTGGTGGTGATAGTAATGGTGGTGGCAGCAGTGGTAGTGACTATAATGGTGATGTGTTGGTATTAGTAATAGCAGGATATGAAATAAAATATAAAACTGAATCCAAATCCATGGATTAGCTCTGTTTTTCTTTCTTGTCAATAGGTGACATCAAATAATAATAATAACAACAATGACAACAACAACAACAATAATAATAATGATAATAATAACTTTGCTGAAAAAGAGATGTAAATAAATGATGAAAATATGAGACTTGAAACTGAAACCTCCTCCTCCAAATGTGGAATCTACAAACCACAATAAAGATAGACATCATCAATCATCAAAGAACC
>OZ024747.1:6298175-6330675 GCA_964016885.1 Eledone cirrhosa
TGTGTAAAGATAGACAAGATTTAGAGGATTGATGTAAGTATCTGTATGTCTGTGTATGTGAATAAGTGTGTAAAAATAAGCAAGACTTAGATTGTGTAAGTGTGAATGTGTATGTTGGTGAATAAGTGTGTAAAATAGATAAGACTTAGAGAACTGATGTAAGTATGTGTATGTCGGTATGTGTGTGAATACGTGTGTAAAAGACAGAGGACTGATGTAAGTATGTGTATGTCGGTATGTGTGTGAATACGTGTGTAAAGATAAACAACTTTTTTAGAGGATTCATGTATATTACATGACTACATGTATTCATGTATGTAATATCAACTATGAAGACACATGGCTTATTGGTTATGGTGTCAGGCTCACAATCGTAAGGTCAAGAGTTCAATTCTCAGATCAGGCAGTCAATTGTTTCCTTAAACAACACACTTTATTTCACATCGCTCCAATTCATTCAGTTGGTACCAAGCTGTATCAGTCTTTCCTTTTCCCTTGTATAACATTAGTGGAATGGAAAAGGGAGACTGGCATGCTTGGATGACTACTGGTCTTCCATAAAACACCTTAGAGAGAAACTTTCCAGGTGTAAACCCTTGGAATCTCACCAAATGATCTGCAAATATCACTAGAAACAGGATCACTGTCATACATGTCAATTCAATGTGATGAATCTCTTACCAAATTCCTAAGGCATTGGCAAATATGTGCTACTAGCAGTAAACATAGCAACTATACCATCTTCAAGGGATTAAAATAAATGTGATATAACAGATTTTACTGTCAAGCTGCCTGAAACCACCGTTTATTCTATATATAAGACTGTTTTAACCCATTAGCATTTAAACCGGCCATATCCGGCCAGAAGTCTCTCACCTCTTTCTGTTCAAACCGGCTGTAACTGGCTGCTTGTACTGATGTTAAGGTATGGTTCTCAAAATAAATATCAAAATTTCGTAGATTTGATATTATGTGAGATAATTATGTAAGATAAAACCTTTACCACAAAAATAAAATAGTAAATATAGAGTAATGTAAATGTTAAAGGGTTTAAGTGTTCATATAAACATTTAAACTGGTTTAATTTTATGTAAGAAAAATTTTAACTTATGTTTCAAACACCAGCTATATAATTAAAATATATATTTTACTAAATCTTTCCAAATAATTATTTCTACTTTTGGCACAAGGCCAGCAATTATCCCAGTACATTACTGGTACTTTATTTTATCGACCCTGTAAGGATGAAAGGCAAAGTTAACCTTGGCGGGATTTGAACTCAGATCATAAAGGGACGTATCTCTATGCTGCAAAGCATGGCGTCCGACCCTCTACCAATACTGCCAATCCACCTGTCCTCTCTAAGTTGTGCAGCCAAGCAGTCACGGTATTAGTACTGTACACAACAAAATATTGTTCAATAGCTTTGAAATATGGTCATCATCATCATCACCGTTTTACGTCCGTTCTTCCACGCTAGCATGGGTTAGACGGGTTGTCCTGTTGTGGGCAGTGTCTGGTTGGCTGACCATGCCTTGCTCATACAGGAACTGATTTGGCTTGATTTCTACAGCTGGATGCCCTTCCTAACACCAACCTCATTTACAGTGAGTGCTGGGTGCTTTTTTCCGTGGTGCCTACACATCCACTTTACAGTGTGGGCTGGATGCTTTTTTGCCGTGGCACCTCCACGACCACCTTGCGGTGGGGGGGGGGGGGGGGGTATTGTCTATATGCTTCAGCTTGTACCCATGGTCAGTAGCTTGGAATTCAAAATATTTCTCCTCAAAGCATCAAACATTCAGCTCAGTAGCTGGGGAAAATTAATTCAAGTATATATACAATGTATTTCAACTAGAAATTGATTGACATATATATATATATCTAAAATAAACATATGAAACAATCACAGGGAATAATTTGTAAAAGTGTGTAGGCACACATAGCCAGGTAGGTAACTAATTAAAGTTTAACTAGAACTTTAAAATTATTCCTTCATATGTTTATTTTAGATATATATATATATATATATGGAGGCACATGGCTTAGTGGTTAGAGCATTGGCCTTGCAATCAAAAGGTTGTGAGTTCAATTCTCAGACCGGGTGATGTGTTGTTTCCTTGAGCAAGACACTTTATTTCACATTGCTCCAGTTTACTCAGCTGTAGAAATGAGATGATAAGGACTGGGGTCCCTATCATTCCACTGCAAAGTGGACGTGGAGGTGCCACGGCAAAAAAGCACCCAGCACTCACTGTAAATGAGGTTGGTGTTAGGAAGGGCATCCAGCTGTAGAAATCAAGCCAAAATCAGTTCCCGTCCCACCCTTGCAAGCAGGGAAAAGCGGACATAAAATGAAATGATGATGAATGATGATATATGTCAATCAATTTCTAGTTGATATAAAATGCTCGGATCTATTCATTGGAATCTTGGAGCATATTCTACAGTGGATATGATGCATGTCTCTCTGACATGACACCCTTAATTTAATTTTGGATATATACAATGCATTTCATTAATTTCATTATAGATATGATAATGAAAGGGTTAATTCCTCACTCTGAAGATGGCATAAATATGGATCAACCTTGATACTGTATTTACTGCCAGAAACATGCATTTGCTAAAACATGTCAAGAATCAGATAAGGTAATGTTTAGATTTGGAATTAGTATGTATAACAGCATTGGTGATATTTTATATATAGATAAATAGACACATTGTTTCTGGTTATATTCAATAAAGAGATAGTCTTTAGTTTCGTACTTAATCTTTCTACATAAATAGGTAGATACACATTATATAACCATAATTTCTGATCATATTCAATAAAGAGATAGTGTCTTTAGTTTCGTATTTAATGTGTCTACATAAATAGATACACAGTATTTAATTATATTTTAGTCATGAAAAGATGTCTTTAGTTTTGCTTTTAATGTTTCTGACAGAAAATCTAGATGATGGGGGTATTCTGCCATAACAATCTCGTTAAAGTGGAATCGTGTATATCCAGTTCAGAATAGGTACACTGTATCTGTGTGTGTCGACACTGTAATATGGATGGCATTTGGAAGAGCATTCAACTGTAGAAACTAAGCTAGAAACAGTTCCTTATGAGCAAGACATGGTCACCTGATCTAACTTGTTTCATAATGTGACAATCCCTCTAACCCATGCAAGCATGGATAATAGACATTAAATGCTGATGATGATACATACACACACACACACACAGCATATTTAATGTTGAGAATAAAGTATTGTTGTATATGATCCATATTATTGTTGCGGCATTTCATTGGTTGCATTTTTAACCAATGAAGAACAGTACATAGAGTACAGTAAAAAACCCATATATTGTAGAGCTTGGTCTTCTCTGGTACTTAGTAGATGTTTTGTTGAAGAAACAACCACAATTATATCATTAATACACTTACTTCAACATAATATATAAAAAGCAGCAGGTTGGGTCAGACATTTCTATTAAATCTTTCTCTAACAATCTACCGAAAACTCCCCGAAACTTCCTATTTTCTACTTAATTTCATATAAAAACTTTTTTTTTTGTTACAAATACCGTCTTAATCATTGGAATCATTTTAGTCAATCCCTCCAAGTTCTTTCATTGATTAATTCAAATAGTGTATTTTATCAGAACTATGGTAAGGAAGGGGTTAAGCAACATCTAAAAGCAAACAAAAGACATTATCTCTTCATGACTAAACAAACGAAACAACAACAAAAATGGGATTACAGATTTTTTTCTTATTACTATTATTATATCCTTTACGGGGTCGATAAAATAAAGTACCAGTAATGTACTGGATAATTTATTGGCCTTGTGCCAAAAGTAGAAACAATTATTATTATTATTATCATTGCAGTATCGGTAGAGGGTCGGACGCTATGCTTTGCAGCATAGAGTTACGGCTCTTTATGATCTGAGTTCAAATCTCGACAAGGTTAACTTTGCCTTTCATCCTTACGGGGTCGATAAAATAAAGTACCAGTGCCAAAAGTAGAAACAATTATTAGCAAAACGCTTACATATGGTCATTTCATATGAATGAGTTCCTTCTAGTCCTGTAGAAGCCATCTCCAACATACATATGTATACACATATATACACATACATATACACACATTCTGAATGTAATAAATGGTTTTTAATGAACACACAGATTTTGACAATATGTCAGCCACTGAAGTACTTTCCAGTTTATCTCCAAACTGTGTCTGTATATATACTGTGCTGGTCTGTATATATATATATATATACATATACTGTGCTGTGTCTATATATATATATATATACTGTGCTGTGTCTATATATATATATACTGTGCTGTGTCTATATATATATACTGTGCTGTGTCTATATATATATATATATACTGTGCTGTGTCTATATATATATATATATATATATATATATATATATATATATATATATATATATATACTGTGCTGTGTCTATATATATATATACTGTGCTGTGTCTATATATATATATATATACTGTGCTGTGTCTATATATATATATATATATATATATATATATATATATATATATATACTGTGCTGTGTCTATATATATATATATATATATATATATATATATATATATACTGTGCTGTGTCTATATATATATATATATATACTGTGCTGTGTCTATATATATATATATATATACTGTGCTGTGTCTATATATATATATATATACTGTGCTGTGTCTATATATATATATACTGTGCTGTGTCTATATATATATATACTGTGCTGTGTCTATATATATATATATACATATACTGTGCTGAGTCTATATATATATATATATATATATATACTGTGCTGTGTCTATATATATATATATATATACTGTGCTGTGTCTATGTATATATATATACATATACTGTGCTGAGTCTATATATATATATGTATATACTGTGCTGTGTCTGTATATATATATGTATATACTGTGCTGTGTCTGTATATATCATCATCATCATCATCATCACCGTTTTACGTCCGTTCTTCCACGCTAGCATGGGTTAGACGGGTTGTCCTGTTGTGGGCAGTGTCTGGTCGGCTGACCATGCCTTGCTCATACAGGAACTGATCTGGCTTGATTTCTACAGCTGGATGCCCTTCCTAACACCAACCTCATTTACAGTGAGTGCTGGGTGCTTTTTCGTGGTGCCTACACGTCCACTTTACAGTGTGGGCTGGGTGCTTTTTTGCCGTGGCACCTCCACGACCACCTTGCGGTGGGGGGAGTGGGGGCATATTGTTTATATGCTTCAGCATGTACCCATGGGAGGTCGGGTACCCTGTATTACTGCGTGACGCCAGAAGTCACGGTCGTGTGTCATTGACTTTGAGAGGTGTAGTTGGGTAAGGTCGGCTTTTATCACCTCATCCCAAGTCATCTTGGGTCTCCCCACTCCGCGGTTTCCATCAACTTCTAGTGCTCTGCACCTTTTTATGCAGCTGTCATCCTTCATACGCATCACATGTCCATACCAGTGTAACCGCCTCTCCTGCACGCAGCATTTGATTCCTCTTATGCTCAGTCTCTCTCTCAATTCATTTATGCTTTGTCGTTCACGTATATTACTGTTACACATCCATCGGAGCATGCAGGCTTCGTTTCTCTCTAATCTACGTAAGTCTTCCACCTTCAGCGCCCAGGTCTCACTACCATGCAACATCGCTGTTCGGATACACGCATCATACAGTCTGCCTTTCATTCTGAGGGAGAAGCCTTTTGCAGCTAGCAGTGGTAGTAGTTCCCTAAACTTCTTCCATCCCGTTCTTACCCTAGTTATTGTACTTTCTGAGCACCCACCTCCGTTGCTAATTCGGTCACCTAGGTAGCAGAAGCTGTCTACTGTTTCTACAGGGCCCTCCCAGAGATTGGTGGTACTTGTTTCCTGTGGCTGTTTGCTTGCTGTTTCAGCACAGCTGCTGCATGTGAATCCTACATTCTTAATTAAGCTTCCTGAGATCCCGCTACATCTCTTGTGTACCCATTGTTTGCATTTGGGGCAAAGAATGGAGTTCCTACCTACACCTTTCCTACATACTGAGCAAGGCCATTTCCCTGAGGGGATCTGGGTTCTGTTTTCTCGTCTACTTATAAGGACCTTAGTCTTTGTCATGTTGACTTTGAGGCCCTTTCTCTCTAGTCCCTGCTTCCAGGTTTGGAATTTATTCTCTAGTTCTACCATAGTTCTACCATATATATATGTATATACTGTGCTGTGTCTGTATATATATATATACTGTGCTGTGTCTGTATATATATATATACTGTGCTGTGTCAATATATATATATACATATACTGTGCTGTGTCTGTATATTTATGTATATACTGTGCTGTGTCTGTATATATATATATATATATACTGTGCTGTGTCAATATATATATATATATATATACTGTGCTGTGTCTGTATATTTATGTATATACTGTGCTGTCATCATCATCATCATTGTTTAACGTCCATCTTCCACGCTGTGTCTGTATATATATATATGTATATATATATAGACACAGCACAGTATATGTATATATATATATACAGACCAGCACAGATTATATACAGACACAGTTTGGAGATAAACTGGAAAGTACTTCAGTGGCTGACATATTGTCAAAATCTGTTGTGTTTCTACATAAATAGATACACAGTATATGTATACTGTGTATCTATTTATGTAGAAACATTAGTTAGTTGAATCATGGCTGGTCTAAGACTAAACAACAACAGCAACAACAACAACAGCAGCAACAACAACAACAGCAGCAGCAACAACAGAAATTAAAAAAAAAAATGAAATTTAAAGCTCACACCTACGTAGGTTTAGCTAGACCCTACAATATTATATCACATAGGTGTTTTAACCCTTTAGCATTTAAACTGGCTGTATCCGGCCAGAATTCTCTCACCTATTTCTGTTCAAACTGACTGTAACTGGCTACTCATACTGATGTTAAGGTATTGTTCTCAAAATAAACAACAGCAAAATCTTGTAGATTTGATATTATGTGAGATAATTATGCAAGATAAAACTTTCTCTGTGAAAATACAATAGTATATATAGAGTAATGTGAATGCTAAAGGATTAATGATAAAGACCTAGTTCTATTCTAAAAAGGAACTTGAAATGAAGCATCTTGCTGAAGAACACAATGTAGCAATTGGTGTAGAATCAAACCTAAGACTTATGAGTGTGTATCCAACACGTTAACCACTAGGCCACATGCCAACAACAATAGCTACAACAACAAAGACAAAAATAAGTAAGTAAATAGATAAAATAAATAGATGAATTAATTTCAAGCTGTTGCTGTTACTGCCACCTAGCTAATTTACCCAATTTCCTCTTCTTGTGAACTTTAAAAGGAAGACCCTCCAGAAAGATACTTGACGTCATGTGTCATGTGACCTACCGGATGACGTCATGTGTCATTCATTTAAATCTTGTGGCTCTTTTCTTACCTATTGTTGTTATTGTTTATAATAACACTGCTAATTCTAAGAGTTGGGTTGAGACGTGACTGCAAGGCAGAATGGCGGGCTTTATCAAACATTTAGCTTTGTCTTTCTAATGATGCTAAACACAAACACACCTCACACACACATAAAATGGATATGTATGTATGTATGTATATTTATATATATATATATATATATATGTGTGTGTATACGTGTGTGTATGTGTGTGTGTATGTGTGTGTGTGTATATATATCATCATCATCTTCGTTTAACGTCCATCTTCCACGCTAGCATGGGTTAGACACATATATATATATATATAATCAATGCTAGTGTGGAAGATGGATGTTAAATGATGATGATGATCATGATAAACTCCTGAGGATATGTAGAGAGATGAACAAATACCTTGTATGTATTGTGGTATGGCCCACCACTCTATATTGAAACATATGTAGAATAAAGATATGTTTTTAGTATAACTTGGTACTTCTCTCTACTTATATATATATATATTGTTATGCTTTGGGAGGGTCATGTTGCCAATAAGAAACACACGCACCAGTTGCTTTCACTTCAATTTATTATAAATTAAATTTATATCTGTGTATATGTATATACATGTGTGCATATGTATATTCATGTATGTGTGTATATGTATATTCATGTATGTATGTATATATATATATATATATATATACATATATATATATATATATATATATATATATATATATATATATATATATATATATATATATATATATATATATATATATATATATATAATGGCTTAGTGGTTAGAGCATTGGCCTTGCAATCGAAAGGTTGTGAGTTCAATTCTCAGACCGGGTGATGTGTTGTTTCCTTGAGCAAGACACTTTATTTCACATTGCTCCAGTTTACTCAGCTGTAGAAATGAGATGATAGGGACTGGGGTCCATATCATTCCACTGCAAAGTGGTCGTGGAGGTGCCACGGCAAAAAAGCACCCAGCAGTCACTGTAAATGAGGTTGGTGTTAGGAAGGGCATCCAGCTGTAGAAATCAAGCCAAAATCAGTTCCCGTCCCACCCTTGCAAGCAGGGAAAAAGCGGACGTAAAATGAAATGATGATGATGATGAATGATATATAATGATTGAACTTTTCTATAAGCTGTTTTTAAGAGACAAGACATATGTTTGATTTTATATCAATCATGACATCCTTAAATGTAAACAATATATATATATAAAGTTTGTCTCAAGCCCAGAGGTTCATTAAGTCGGTGTTTGTCCCAGTTTCCTTGGCATTAAGCAACTGAGAGTACAAAACTCCCCACTGTTCGTGACACCAGTCCAGCACATGTTAAACCCCCAGTTACAGCTGGTACTTATTTTCAGGTGAAATATATTGGAGCAGCATGAAATTAAATGCTTTGTTCAATAACACAACCCAGTCCAGAAATCAAATCCATAACATTATGATCACAAGTCCAACACCATAACTACTAGGCCACATTTCTTCACAGATATGTGTTTAAGTATATATATATAGTGTATCATCATCATCATCATCATCATCGTTTTACGTCCGTTCTTCCACGCTAGCATGGGTTAGACGGGTTGTCCTGTTGTGGGCAGTGTCTGGTCGGCTGACCATGCCTTGCTCATACAGGAACTGATCTGGCTTGATTTCTACAGCTGGATGCCCTTCCTAACACCAACCTCATTTACAGTGAGTGCTGGGTGCTTTTTCGTGGTGCCTACACGTCCACTTTACAGTGTGGGCTGGGTGCTTTTTTGCCGTGGCACCTCCACGACCACCTTGCGGTGGGGGGAGTGGGGGCATATTGTTTATATGCTTCAGCATGTACCCATGGGAGGTCGGGTACCCTGTATTACTGCGTGACGCCAGAAGTCACGGTCGTGTGTCATTGACTTTGAGAGGTGTAGTTGGGTAAGGTCGGCTTTTATCACCTCATCCCAAGTCATCTTGGGTCTCCCCACTCCGCGGTTTCCATCAACTTCTAGTGCTCTGCACCTTTTTATGCAGCTGTCATCCTTCATACGCATCACATGTCCATACCAGCGTAACCGCCTCTCCTGCACGCAGCATTTGATTCCTCTTATGCTCAGTCTCTCTCTCAATTCATTTATGCTTTGTCGTTCACGTATATTACTGTTACACATCCATCGGAGCATGCAGGCTTCGTTTCTCTCTAATCTACGTAAGTCTTCCACCTTCAGTGCCCAGGTCTCACTACCATGCAACATCGCTGTTCGGATACACGCATCATACAGTCTGCCTTTCATTCTGAGGGAGAAGCCTTTTGCAGCTAGCAGTGGTAGTAGTTCCCTAAACTTCTTCCATCCCGTTCTTACCCTAGTTATTGTACTTTCTGAGCACCCACCTCCGTTGCTAATTCGGTCACCTAGGTAGCAGAAGCTGTCTACTGTTTCTACAGGGCCCTCCCAGAGATTGGTGGTACTTGTTTCCTGTGGCTGTTTGCTTGCTGTTTCAGCACAGCTGCTGCATGTGAATCCTACATTCTTAATTAAGCTTCCTGAGATCCCGCTACATCTCTTGTGTACCCATTGTTTGCATTTGGGGCAGAGAATGGAGTTCCTACCTACACCTTTCCTACATACTGAGCGAGGCCATTTCCCTGAGGGGATCTGGGTTCTGTTTTCTCGTCTACTTATAAGGACCTTAGTCTTTGTCATGTTGACTTTGAGGCCCTTTCTCTCTAGTCCCTGCTTCCAGGTTTGGAATTTATTCTCTAGTTCTACCATAGATTCAGCTATGAGTGCGAGGTCATCAGCATACAGGAGTTCCCATGGGCATCCGGTCTTAAACTCCTCCGTTATTGCCTGCAGGACTATGCTGAACAGGAGAGGGCTAAGAACAGAGCCCTGGTGGACCCCAACCTGTACGCTAAATTCCTCGCTATACTCATTGCTAATCCTAACTTTGCTGACTGCTCCCCTATACATGGCTTGTACCGCTTTCACAAGCCATTCATCTACTCCTAGTTTTCTAAGAGCCCACCAGATTACTGCACGTGGAACTCTGTCAAAGGCTTTCTCAAGGTCGACAAATGCCAAGTAGAGTGGCTTGGTGTACCATATTGTAGCTCCCACACACCCAACCATAGAGCCATGCCAACTCTAAGGAAATGATCCTTTGGCCCAGGATAGCCCTACTTCCAAGGGATGTTTGGCAAGAAAAGAAAAAAACAGAAAATAACAAAAAAATAAATAATATAATATATATATGTGTGTGTGTGTGTGTGTGTGTGTGTGTGTGTGTGTGTGTGTGTGTGTGTGTGTGTGTGTGTGTGTGTGTGTGCGCGCGTGTGTATATATATGTGTGTGTGTGTATATATATATGTGTGTGTGTATGTGTGTGTTGAAAGAGAAAAAATAACCAAGACAGAATTCATAGAGTGTTTGTATATTGTGTACATATGTTTATGTCTGGGTGTGTGTGTCTCTGTGTGCCTTTGTATGTACACATATATATATATATATGGGGAGGGGAGGGGTATGTGTATGTGTGTATATGGTATACACATGCATATGGTGTGTGTATATAGAAGCACACACACACACAGCATGTAAATTGAGACTGGGTGTGGCCTTCATCCTTTCCACATATCATTATCCAGCCAGCCAGAGCAATACACCACCAACACTGCCACCATGCTGCTACCGTCGTCGCCACCATTACTATTAATACATAACTCCCCACCACCACCACCACCACCACCATAACAGAATCACCATATTAGCTGGCACTCTCTCAAGTGACTTGTTTGTTATACCCTTCAAGCACATGATTATAAGCCTTGCCCTCTTCTTCTTCCCTTGCTTCTCTCCCTTCTTCTACCACCACCACCCCCATCTCTGCAACCGCCAGCTTCCTTACCATCCTTCCAGCCTCCATTCTACTGTGTGAGAAGTTGAAGGGGATAGTTTGACTTTAATGTAGTGTAGTGTAGTGTAATTATAGTGTTATGTAGTGTAGAGTAATCTAAGCGTATTGTATTGTAGTGTAGTGTAGTGTAATTATAGTGTTATGTAGTGTAGAGTAATCTAAGTGTATTGTATTGTAGTGTAGTGTAATTATAGTGTTATGTAGTGTAGAGTAATCTAAGTGTATTGTATTGTAGTGTGGTGTAGTGTAGTGTAATTATAGTGTTATGTAGTGTAGAGTAATCTAAGTGTATTGTATTGTAGTATAGTGTAGTGTAATGTAGTGTTATGTAGTATAGAGTAATCTAAGTGTATTGTATTGTAGTGTGGTGTAGTGTAGTGTAATTATAGTGTTATGTAGTATAGAGTAATCTAAGTGTATTGTATTGTAGTATAGTGTAGTGTAATGTAGTATTATGTAGTGTAGAGTAATCTAAGTGTATTGTATTGTAGTGTAATGTAGTGTTATGTAGTGTAGAGTAATCTAAGTGTATTGTATTGTGGTGTGGTGTGGTGTGGTGTAGTGTAGTGTAATGTAGTGCAATGTAATTATGTGTGGTGTAATGTAGTGTAGTGTAGTGTAGAGTAATATAGGTGTAGTGTAGTGTAGTGTGGTGTAAGTGTAGTGTGGTGTAAGTGTAGTGTAGTGTAATTATAGTGTTATGTAGTGTAGAGTAATATAAGTGTATTGTAGTGCAGTGTGGTATGGTGTAATATAATGTAGTGTTTTATTAGTGTTATGTAACGATATGTAATGAAATGTAATATAAATATAGTGCAATTTAGTGTAGTATATTGTAGTGTAGTGTGTTGTAAATGTAAGGTAGTGCAATATAGTGTAGTGTAGTGTTATGTAATGATATGTAGTGTAATCTAGTGTAATATAAATAGAGTGCAATTAAGTGTAGAGTTGTGTAGTGTAATTTAATTGTAGTATAGTATAATATAATTGTTTCTACCTTTTGGCACAAGACCAGCAATTACCCAGTGCATTACTGGTACTTTATTTTATCAACCCCATAAGGATGAAAGGCAAAGTCAACCTTGGCATAGAATAATACAGTTTCATATCCTTTTCAAAATAATCTAGGGTTTGAAGAGATTTAGGAATATAACTAGAGTCTAGAATATAACTTAAAGTTTCTTACATTAAATTATGATGGAAGGTTTTTAAGATAAACATAACCACTTTAACACTTTAGCATTTAAACCGACCATATCCGGCCAGAATTCTCTCACCTGTTTCTGTTCAAACTAACCGTAACTGGCCGCTCATACTGATGTTAAGGTATTTTTCTCAAAAAAAGATAACATAAAAATCTCATAGATTCGATATTATGTGAGATAAAGCCTTTACCACAAAAATACAAAAGTATATATATAGAGTAATGTAAATACTAAAGGGTTAAAATAAACAGCTTTGTATCAACAAACTTAGGCTGTTTCAGGTAGTTTGGTATATAAAGAATTAATAATGAGAAAGTTTGTGGTGTTTCAACTCATTTTTTCCAGCTGATTGATCTGGAGCAATGTGAAATAAAGTGTTTTGCTCAAGGACATAATGTGCTGTTTGGATCAGGAGTTGAACTCATGACTTTACAATCATGAGCCAAGCAACCTAACCACTAAGCTACGTGCCTTCACATTACATATACTACTATATAGGTAAAGTTGAGTGGTTGGGACTTTATTGTGAGCAGAGTGGGAGTAGGGTTGAGTGTAAAGTAATGTGGGAGGTTACAAAGGCCAACAAAATGCAGTCAACTCTGGTGCAGACATTGTTGTTGTCTTTTTGTTGCTATTGTCCAAGAGAAACTTAAACAACAACAACTGCACAGCTGCTACACTAACATGCAATGAAAAAAGTCATTCATGGATGTTTAATTGTTATAAAAATATATATATATATATAAATGTATTTTAAAAAAAAGGAAAATATATACATAAAAAGCATGAAAACTAAATTTTGGCAGGTAACAATACAAAAACAGGTATTAAATATATATGTGTGTGTATGTGTGTGTATGCATGCGTGTGTGTATGTATCTATATGCATACACACATACACATACACACCCACATGTGTTTGCATGTGTGTAACTTTGTAAGGACAGGAAGAATTTTTTTTTTTTAAATTAGTGGGGTGATTTTTAAAATAAGCCTTAACAAAACAATGAAGCAACACTTGTTTTATAGTCGGGCATATTGGGGGTCACTGATTTGATCCCTGTCATTCACTGTATTTCCCTGCATTGAAGATGCTCTCATGTCAAAGGTCCACTTTCATTTTGAGTTAAATTTTGTTGGGGGCCTAAAAATTGTGGGGCCCCAGCCTGTTAGCTGACACATGCAATAGAGTAATAGAGTAACATTAAACCAAAACTTTCAGCTAACAAGATGTAGTAAAGTAAATATTCCAGACTTATTCTGGGTGGGGCGGTGTGGTGGAGGAATATAGCATCTTCCATGTCAGGGAAATACAGTATATCCCTTCACTAAATGGAAGTGAAAAGATTGTTAGGGCTAATGTTACAATATACATACCTGTACTTCTCTTGAGTCAACTGATGACT
Source organism: Eledone cirrhosa (assembly GCA_964016885.1). Taxonomy (NCBI): domain Eukaryota; kingdom Metazoa; phylum Mollusca; class Cephalopoda; order Octopoda; family Eledonidae; genus Eledone; species Eledone cirrhosa. Next base: position 6,312,212 of record OZ024747.1, read on the forward strand.
GGTTCTTGCGAGACACCCACTGAAGTTTGTTGTAGTTGAAAATAGCAAAAGACTGTTCCCAGTCAGTTATGAGAACAGCTTGGAATGTATTTCTCTGCAAGTACACAGTAAATCATTGATGTTTAAAGGAATTACTTTCACAGTCATTGGGAAAAGTTATTTACTAAATTAAAAAGAAAATACAGTGAAATTCTCTTATAACGAAAGAGTAAAGTGGACTCTTCAGTCTTACCAAATACATGACAACCTCTCTAATGCTGGTGCCACAGTAAAATGCACCCAGTACATTCTGTAAAGTAGTAGTGCTGGTGTCACAGTAAAATGTACCCAGTACTTATATTAGACTTAATGAATATTGGGAGAGATTAACTAACATTTTTATTTCATTAAGATGGTATTTGTAATATAATTTAACACAAGGTTCCTAAAGATTTTAATTTAGTGGTTGTGGGTGGGTATGTGGGTTGATATCAAAAGGGCTACTCTTTGGACACAAAGACTGGGACAAATTATTCTAATCATTATCATCATCATCATTTTCATGCCTAGTTCTTCATGGGATTTTTTGAGGCAGTGTTTCATGGCTGGATACCCTTCTTGACACCAACTCTTTCAGTCATCTTCTATGGCCCAGAGCATATATTGAATACTAAATAAGATAGACGTTAAACGATGATGATGATGATGATGATGATGGAATTATTTTTAAGAGATACAAAAAGAATACAATGTGTTTTCTAAATATCTGAAGTCTGGAATTAACTTTCTTTAACTCTTTAGCATTTAAACCGGTCAGAAATCTCTCACCTATTTCTATTCAAACCGACTGTAACCAGCCACTCATACTGATGTTAAGGTATTGTTCTCAAAATAAATAATATCAAAATCTCAGATTCGAGATAATTATGTGAGGTAAAGCCTTTACCATGAAAACACAATATTAAAGATAGAATAATGTAAATGCTAAAGGGTGAAACTCTTTCTTGGTCGTATCTCTAATGAAATACACTTTATTTCAATTAATTAATGAAGAATTTTGAGGTATGTGGTCAGAATGTCTCAAGGAAGAATCGCTGGACAGATTTTATTGGCAAAACCAACTGGTAGGAGACCCAGGGGTGGACCTGAGCAATATGGCTGGATAACATCCATGAGCTCAGCTTGTCTTGCTTGGGGATCTAACCAGATCAATTGGAGGGGGTTGCTTCTGACAGGACCTGCTGGGAGGAGTGTTTGAGGGCTCTGCTGCCTTGACCCTCTCAGGAAGAAGTGGGAGGAGGAGAAGAAAAAGAAAAAGGAATTTTTTTGGTGATGATAGTGATGGTAGTGCTGGTGATGGTGGTGGTGATGATGGTAGGGGTGGTGGTGATTGTAGTGGTGATGATGGTGATGGTAGTGCTGGTGATGGTGGTGGTGATGATGGTAGGGGTGGTGGTGATTGTAGTGGTGATGATGGTGGTGGCAGTGCTGGTGATGGTGGTGGTGATTGTAGTGCTGGTGATGGTGATGGCAGTGCTGGTGATGGTGGTGGTGATTGTAGTGGTGATGATGGTGATGGCAGTGCTGGTGATGGTGGTGGTGATGGTAGTGCTGGTGATGGTGGTGGTGGTGATTGTAGTGCTGGTGATGATTGTGGTGATGTTTCTAAGGAGTAGAAAGCTTCAGACCCCCCCCCCCCCCAGTAATTTAGATGTTTCGCTGCTTATTTTCTGTTAGTGAAGGAATTTTTCAAGCTTTGTGAGCAAGTATATGTCCAGTTGTAGGCATGTGTGTATGTCTATGTTACTATATATGTATGTGTATGTTACTATATATGTATGTGTATGTTATCATCATCATCATCATCATCATTTTACGTCCGCTTTTCCCTGCTTGCAAGGGTGGGACGGGTCTTATTCAGCACAGCATCTCTCCACTCGTCACGGTCCCTCGTCATCTCCACCGTGAGCTTCAACAATCTGAGGTCTGTTCTCACCACCTCCGCCCATCTTTTTCGTGGTCTACCTCTACCACGTCTTCCTTCAACTGGCATTTCCTGGCACTTCTTCACCCATCGGTCATCCTCCGTGTGCATCACATGTCCATACCACCTCAGTCTCCTCTCCCGTACACTACATTCTATCCCTCTCAGACACAGTTTCTCTCTCAACACATTCATGCTGGGTCGTTCACGCACATTTACACTGCACATCCAACGGAGCATGCTTGCCTCACTATATATGTATGTCTATGTTACTACATATGTGTATGTGTATGTTACTATATATGTATGTGTATGTTACTATATATGTATGTGTATGTTACTATATATGTATGTATGTGTATGTTACTATATATGTATGTATGTGTATGTTACTATATATGTATGTATGTGTATGTTACTATATATGTATGTATGTCTATGTTACTACATATGTGTATGTGTATGTTACTATATATGTATGTGTATGTTACTATATATGTATGTGTATGTTACTATATATGTATGTATGTGTATGTTACTATATATGTATGTATGTGTATGTTACTATATATGTATGTATGTCTATGTTACTATATATGTATGAATGTCTATGTTACTACATATGTGTATGTGTATGTTACTATATATGTATGTGTATGTTACTATATATGTATGTGTATGTTACTATATATGTATGTATGTGTATGTTACTATATATGTATGTATGTGTATGTTACTATATATGTATGTATGTCTATGTTACTACATATGTGTATGTGTATGTTACTATATATGTATGTGTATGTTACTATATATGTATGTGTATGTTACTATATATGTATGTATGTGTATGTTACTATATATGTATGTATGTGTATGTTACTATATATGTATGTATGTCTATGTTACTATATATGTATGTATGTCTATGTTACTACATATGTGTATGTGTATGTTACTATATATGTATGTGTATGTTACTATATATGTATGTATGTGTATGTTACTATATATGTATGTATGTGTATGTTACTATATATGTATGTGTATGTTACTATATATGTATGTGTATGTTACTATATATGTATGTATGTGTATGTTACTATATATGTATGTATGTCTATGTTACTATATATATATGTATGTGTATGTTACTATATATATGTATGTATGTGTATGTTACTATATATGTATGTATGTCTATGTTACTATATATGTATGTATGTGTATGTTACTATATATGTATGTATGTGTATGTTACTATATATGTATGTATGTGTATGTTACTATATATGTATGTGTATGTTACTATATATGTATGTATGTGTATGTTACTATATATGTATGTATGTGTATGTTACTATATATGTATGTGTATGTTACTATATATGTATGTATGTGTATGTTACTATATATGTATGTATGTGTATGTTATTATATATGTATGTGTGGCTACATATATGTATGGAAGAATGTATTTTGTATGTAACTATATATGTGTGTGTATGTCTTAACATGTATTCTATGTGTATGGTGATGATGTCACTGTATGATTATGTGGCTATATATATATATATATATATATATATATGTATGCGTGAGTGAGAATGTATTGGATGCCTGTCTTTATATATGTGTGTGCGTGTGTGAGATGTTTGTGTATGTGTACACTGGTATTTATATGTGTGTGTAGTGGCCATCTATATAACACTATGTGTGGGAATATTGGTGCAAGGACAAGCTCAAGGACTAAACATAACATACACACATAACAAACACACATACACAATATACCGTGTGTGTGTGTGTGTGTGTGTGTGTGTGTGTGTGTGTGTGTGTGTGTGTGTGTGTGTATAATTGTTTCTACTTTTGGCACAAGGCCAGCAATTACCCAGTGTATTACTGGTACTTTATTTTATCGACCCCGTAAGGATGAAAGACAAAGTTAACCTCGGCGGGATTCGAACTCAGATCGTAAAGGGACGTAACTAATAATGTAAACTACACACAAATATAACACACATACACAGAACATATACAAAACATATGCACACACATACATACAAACACACACACACACACACACACACACACACACACACACACACACACACACACACACACACACACACACACACACATACACATTCATACAGAAACACACACACATACATATATACAAACACATACAAACACACACACACACACACACACAAACACACATACATACATACACACATTCATACACACAAACACACACACATACAAACACACACACTCACATACATACAAACACACGTTCATATATATACAAAAACTCATGTATATACACTGAAAACACAACACACATGGCATAAGCACATATAGAGATAAAGCCCCAACACCACCAAACTGGATGGTAATGGTGGATGGTAACACAAGGCGTGGTCCCTCTAACCACCAGGGCAACATGCCAGATTCTAGAACACACACACTCTAAACCATTCCTATCATCGCATTTTACACTACACCACACAAACAGCCATACCACCACCACCACCCTCCACATACCACCACCACCTCCACCACCCTCCACATACCACCACCACCACCACCCTCCACATACCACCACCATCATCACAATTCAGACATTCACAATACCACCACCATCCTCACCAGCCCCACAAATATAACCATCACCATCATCACCACCAGCCCCACAAATATAACCATCACCATCATCACCACCAGCCCCACAAATATAACCATCACCATCCTCACCAGCCCCACAAATATAACCATCACCATCATCACCACCAGCCCCACAAATATAACCATCACCATCATCACCACCAGCCCCACAAATATAACCATCACCATCATCACCACCAGCCCCACAAATATAACCATCACCATCATCACCACCAGCCCCACAAATATAACCATCACCATCATCACCACCAGCCCCACAAATATAACCATCACCATCATCACCACCAGCCCCACAAATATAACCATCACCATCATCACCACCACCAGCCCCACAAATATAACCATCACCATCATCACCACCAGCCCCACAAATATAACCATCACCATCATCACCACCAGCCCCACAAATATAACCATCATTACTACCATCACCACCAGCCCCACCACAAATATCACCACTAACATCATATAGGTATAGCCACAAATACCCCCCCCCCCCCTGCTGTATACAGCCCCAACATACCACAACAACACCACCACCAATCCACCACAACACCACCACCAATCCACCACAACAACACCACCAATCCACCACAACACCACCACCAATCCACCACAACACCACCACCAATCCACCACAACACCACCACCAATCCACCACAACACCACCACCAATCCACCACAACACCACCACCAATCCACCACAACACCACCACCAATCCACCACAACACCACCACCAATCCACCACAACACCACCACCAATCCACCACAACACCACCACCAATCCACCACCACACCACCACCAATCCACCACCACCACTACCACCAATCCACCACAACACCACCACCAATCCACCACAACACCACCACCAATCCACCACAACACCACCACCAATCCACCACAACACCACCACCAATCCACCACAACAACACCACCAATCCACCACAACACCACCACCAATCCACCACAACACCACCACCAATCCACCACAACACCACCACCACCAATCCACCACAACACCACCACCAATCCACCACAACACCACCACCAATCCACCACAACACCACCACCAATCCACCACAACACCACCACCAATCCACCACAACACCACCACCAATCCACCACAACACCACCACCAATCCACCACAACACCACCACCAATCCACCACAACACCACCACCAATCCACCACAACACCACCACCAATCCACCACCACACCACCACCAATCCACCACCACCACTACCACCAATCCACCACAACACCACCACCAATCCACCACAACACCACCACCAATCCACCACCACACCACCACCACTACCACCAATCCACCACAACACCACCACCAATCCACCACAACACCACCACCAATCCACCACCACCACTACCACCCATAGTATCAATAACCCCATCACCACTAAACTACCACTAACATCATATAGGTATAGCCAGAAATACCATCAACCCCACTGCCGTATACAGCCCAACACCACCACCACCACCACTCTCTCTACTCTGGCAACAACAACAACAACAACATCAACAGTCTCCACACCACCCCACTCATAAGTACTGTAACTACCAGCTGCTAAGGTGTGGTCCACCTTAGTTTGCCTCTCATAAAGCATGCTGGATGTCTGGGCCATCTTTTTAACACTCTCTCTCTTCTTACGTCACTAGCAGCAACATAGTAGTAGTGGTAGTGGTAGTGGTAGTGGTAGTAGTGGTAGTGGTAGTGGTAGTGGTGGTGGTAAACGGCAGTAGTAGTGGTGGTAGTAGTGGTAGTAGTGGTGGTGGTAGTAGTGGTAGTGGTGGTAGTAGTAGTGGTAGTGGTGGTAGTGGTAGTAGTAGTGGTAGTGGTAGTAGTGGTGGTGGTAGTAAATGGTAGTAGTAGTGGTGGTGGTAGTAAACGGCAGTAGTAGTAGTGGTAGTAGTGGTGGTGGTAGTAAATGGTAGTAGTAGTGGTGGTAGTAGTAAATGGTAGTGGTGGTGGTAGTAGTAAATTGTAGTAGTAGAGGTGGTAGTAGTAGTAGTGGTGGTGGTAGTGGTGGTAGTAGTAGTAGTGGTGGTGGTGGTGGTAGTAGTAAATTGTAGTAGTAGAGGTGGTAGTAGTAGTAGTAGTAGTGGTGGTGGTGGTAGTAGTAGTAGTGGTGGTGGTAGTGGTGGTGGTGGTAGTAGTAGTAGTGGTGGTGGTAGTAGTAGTAGTGGTAGTGGTGGTGGTAGTAAACGGCAGTAGTAGTGGTGGTGGTAGTGGTAGTAGTGGTGGTGGTAGTAAATGGTGGTGGTAGTAAATGGTAGTAGTAGTGGTGGTAGTAGTAAATGGTAGTGGTGGTGGTAGTAGTAAATTGTAGTAGTAGAGGTGGTAGTAGTAGTAGTAGTAGTGGTGGTGGTAGTGGTGGTAGTAGTAGTAGTGGTGGTGGTGGTGGTAGTGGTAGTAGTGGTGGTGGTGGTAGTAGTAGTAGTGGTGGTGGTAGTAGTAGTAGTGGTAGTGGTGGTGGTAGTAAACGGCAGTAGTAGTGGTGGTAGTGGTGGTAGTAGTGGTGGTGGTAGTAAATGGTAGTAGTAGTGGTGGTAGTAGTAAATGGTAGTGGTGGTGGTAGTAGTAAATTGTAGTAGTAGAGGTGGTAGTAGTAGTAGTGGTGGTGGTAGTGGTGGTAGTAGTAGTAGTGGTGGTGGTGGTGGTAGTGGTAGTAGTAAATTGTAGTAGTAGAGGTGGTAGTAGTAGTAGTAGTGGTGGTGGTGGTAGTAGTAGTAGTAGTGGTGGTGGTAGTAGTAGTAGTGGTGGTGGTAGTAGTAGTAGTAGTGGTAGTACTAAATGGTAGTAGTAGGTTGTAGTAGTAGTGGTAGTAGTAAATTGTAGTAGTAGAGGTGGTAGTAGTAGTAGTAGTGGTGGTGGTAGTGGTAGTGGTAGTAGTAGTGGTGGTGGTAGTGGTAGTAGTAGTGGTGGTGGTAGTGGTAGTAGTAGTGGTAGTAGTAGTAGTAGATGGTAGTATGATGATGATGATGATTGTGATGTTTAACATTTATTACTCTATGTGTGAGTACTTGCAGTGGTGTACAGAGGAAATGGGCTTCATGTGTTTATGTGCTTGCTGTATGTGTGTATGAGTATCTGTGTGTGAGTGTGTGTGTGTTTCATAAGAAATATGTTGTTCAGATGCAATGTGTGTGTGTGTGTGTGTGTATAAGGAGTATGCACAAGTATGAATGTGTGTGTTTGTGCATGTGTATATAAAATATGTGTGCAGGTGGGAATGTGTGTGTGTGTCGTGTGTCTGTGTAAAAGAACTGTACACAGGTATATATGTATTACACAGGTATATATATGTATGTACACAGGTATATATGTGTGTACACAGGTAGATATGTATGTACACAGGTATATATGTATGTACACAGGTATATATGTATGTACACAGGTATATATGTGTGTACACAGGTATATATGTGTGTACACAGGTAGATATGTATGTACACAGGTATATATGTATGTACACAGGTACATATATACCTGTGTACATACATATATACCTGTGTACATACATATATATGTACACAGGTATATATGTATGTACACAGGTATATATGTGTGTGTACACAGGTATATATATGTGTGTACACAGGTAGATATGTATGTACACAGGTAGATATGTATGTACACAGGTATATATATATGTATGTACACAGGTATATATGTATGTACACAGGTATATATGTATGTACACAGGTATATATGTGTGTACACAGGTATATATGTGTGTACACAGGTATATATGTGTGTACACAGGTAGATATGTATGTACACAGGTATATATGTATGTACACAGGTATATATGTGTGTGTACACAGGTTGATATGTATGTACACAGGTATATATATATGTATGTACACAGGTATATATGTGTGTACACAGGTATATATGTATGTACACAGGTATATATGTGTGTACACAGGTATATATGTGTGTGTACACAGGTATATATATGTGTGTACACAGGTAGATATGTATGTACACAGGTATATATGTATGTACACAGGTATATATGTATGTACACAGGTATATATGTGTGTACACAGGTATATATGTGTGTACACAGGTAGATATGTATGTACACAGGTATATATGTATGTACACAGGTACATATATACCTGTGTACATACATATATACCTGTGTACATACATATATATGTACACAGGTATATATGTATGTACACAGGTATATATGTGTGTGTACACAGGTATATATATGTGTGTACACAGGTAGATATGTATGTACACAGGTAGATATGTATGTACACAGGTATATATATATGTATGTACACAGGTATATATGTATGTACACAGGTATATATGTATGTACACAGGTATATATGTGTGTACACAGGTATATATGTGTGTACACAGGTATATATGTGTGTACACAGGTAGATATGTATGTACACAGGTATATATGTGTGTACACAGGTATATATGTGTGTGTACACAGGTATATATATGTGTGTACACAGGTAGATATGTATGTACACAGGTAGATATGTATGTACACAGGTAGATATGTATGTACACAGGTATATATATATGTATGTACACAGGTATATATGTATGTACACAGGTATATATGTATGTACACAGGTATATATGTATGTACTCAGGTAGATATGTATGTACACAGGTATATATGTATGTACACAGGTATATATGTGTGTGTACACAGGTATATATATGTGTGTACACAGGTAGATATGTATGTACACAGGTATATATGTATGTACACAGGTAGATATGTATGTACACAGGTAGATATGTATGTACACAGGTAGATATGTATGTACACAGGTATATATATGTGTGTACACAGGTATATATGTATGTACACAGGTAGATATGTATTACACAGGTATATATGTATGTACATAGGTATATATATGTATGTACACAGGTATATATATGTATGTACACAGGTATATATATGTATGTACACAGGTATATATATGTATTACACAGGTAGATATGTATGTACACAGGTTTATATGTATGTATGTTCATGTGTGAAGGATATTTGTGGAAAATATATTGTTCATATGAAATGTGTGAAGTGTGTGTGTATATGTGTGTGTGTGTGTGTGTGTGTGTGAATGGAGAGTATATATCTGTGTATGTATGCGTGATATAACAAAGCGGTAGAAGTCATCTTGATGACGAAGTTGCAAATAAGAATTCATAAAGAATTCGTAGGTATGGAATTCTGGAAAATTACAGACTTTTTTATGGTCTCAACAATGTATAAAAGAATGACACTAGAATATCTATTTTTACAACATTTCGTCTGCTTTGTGAGAAATGAAATTTATGTAACAACCTTTGTTAAGTTAGGTTCTAAACACCAGCTCAATAAGAAGAAAGCTAGTTATATTACTGAATCCTTTAACCCTTTTGCATTTAAACCAGCCATAGCGGGCCAGATCTCTCTCACCTCTTTCTGTTCAAACTGGCTGCTCATACCTATGTTAAGGTATTGTTCCCCAAATAAATAACATCAAAATCTCGTAGAGTCAATACTATGTGAGATAATTATTTAACCGTAAAAATACAATAGTAAATATAAAATAATGTAAATGCTTAAAATTCTTCTCCATCTTCACCCACTTTATTATTGGGAGGCTTGTGAGGGTATTGTCCTCAAGCAGGTCTTCCAGTGAGTTCTATTACATATCCATAATATCAGAGCTGAGATCTCTCAGTTTGGAGAAGAAGTGGCTCTACCTTGAGCGACTCATCTCTGAGCTACACTCTATTGAGTAACGTTACTCTAAAGACCCTTTGGAGGAACCCCATTTCAGCTGCTTGTATTCACAATTATATTCTAGATTATTTTCAAAATTATTTGAAGAGCATTAGCAGGTGCTTTTCATTAGAAATATGCTAACAAAAAAGTTAAGGGAGTAGGTTGTGATTTGAGAGAAATTTGGTTATTATTTCTAGCAACTACATAGGCCTCATTGGTTTGAATCCTGAAATGCTATCTTTTGTTACCATATTTCTTTAACCCTTTTGGTATCAACCTGCCTGATATTGGTTTTATGATATAAATATGTGTTCATATTTATATTAAAAGCTTCCATCATAACTTTTTAAAGAAATTCTTGTTTAAATGATGTTTGAAACAAAAGCTTACTAAAGAAAATGTTATCTTATTAAATTTCTCAAATTTTTAAATATTATTTTCAAAATAATTTGAAACAGAAATATGGTAATGAAATGGTTAAATAATGAAAAAAAATGGAAGGATTTTAGTGTATAACTAACTTTTTCATTGTTATCTTTCTGTCTAGAACATAACTTAAGAATAGGTTTAAATTGAAATATCAACACATTAAAACATGGCCTCTCATCACTGAACCAGGGCCAGTTACAGTTGAGTTGATATTAAAAGGGTTAGTGTGTGTGTGTATGTACATACGTGTATATATATATATGTGTGTGTGTGTGTGTGTGTGCATATGAATGTATGCATGGAGACATGGAAATACTCAGTTTGGTGCCCGAATGCACAGTTAGCCCACCGGGTGAGAGAGACCCCTAGTTCTTGTAAGGACATTATTTTAGAAGGAAAACTATGATGTAAAACCTGTGACTTGATGGCAGCCAATAATTGTTTCCACTTTAGGCACAAGGCCAGCAATTATCCCAGTGTATTACTGGTACTTTATTTTATCGACCCCGTAAGGATGAAAGGCAAAGTTAACCTCGGCGGAATTTGAACTCAGACCACAAAGGGCAGTAACTCTTTGCTGCAAAGCATGGCGTCCAACCCTCTACCGATACTGCCAATCCACTGCCAATACTGTTGACCTGTTCTTCTATTTGAATAATTGTCACCATTGTTCAGAGAGTGGGATTGGTCCAGTGGGAGGCGTTTCCTTACTTAAAAGAGCTTCAATCACAGACATCACTTGATCCAAGTGATTTTCACATGTGTTGTGTGAACATGGCCTTTTCTTTTTCCTTTCACTGCAGCATATGTAGAAAGGTTGAATGCAAGTCCTTGGCAGGGTGAAAAAGTCATGTTTGTGCCACCCAAGTATGAGAAAAAGTTCAAGGGATGGCAATCCTTGAAACTGAGAGTGCAGTCATTATATGTACTTATGTATGTATACATAGAGATCAAGAAAATAAAGTACCAGTCAAGTACTGGGGTTGATTTAATCGACTGATGGAAATGCTGACATGAAATATTCATGATGATGATAATGATGATGATGGTGATGACCGCTAGGCCCTCTTTTAAAGTAAGAGATGGGGGAAATATAAGAATTCTTTGTTCCATGCTTGTTTGTATTCATACAACAGGAGTGTGTGTACTTATGCAGCAGTTACTGAATATTATACATACATGTTCACACACACACACAACATACATACACACACACACGCCATACACATACACACACACACACACACACACACACACCATACATACACACACACGCCATACACACACACACCATACATACACACACACGCCATACACACACACACGCCATACACACACACACCATACACACACACGCCATACACACACACACACAACACACACACATATGTGAGAGAGAACTTCCACCACCCACAGATGTCCAATGATGAATTCAAAAACAATTGTTCACTTTGTCACTATTTTTTTATAGCTCTCTCCTCACCCACTCTCTCTTTCCTCACCCACTCTCTCTCTCTCCTCACCCACTCTCTCTCTCTTTCCTCACCCACTCTCTCTCTCTCTCTCTCTCTCTCTCTTTCCTTACTCTCTCTCTCTCTCTTTCCTCACCCACTCTCTCTCCTTACCCACTCTCTCTCTCTTTCCTCACCCACTCTCTCTCTTTCCTCACCCACTCTCTCTCTTTCCTCACCCACTCTCTCTCTCTCTCTCCTCACCCACTCTCTCTCTCTTTCCTCACCCACTCTCTCTCTCTCCTCACCCACTCTCTCTCTTTCCTCACACACTCTCTCTCTTTCCTCACACACTCTCTCTCTTTCCTCACACACTCTCTCTCCTATCTCTATTTTCTCTATTAATTTCTCAATCTATCACTATCAATCTCTCTCTCTCTTCATTCTCTCTATTTAACACTATCTCTCTCTTTCATTCACCCCTCCCTCTCACCTCAACACTGTTTTCAAAATCCTATCAACTTTGTCCACACCTCCACCCACAATACATTGCAATACACAGAAAATAACTGCTTATTGAATATATAGGTGAAAGGTGGGGGGTTAAAGATGGTCCTAGTTCAGTTCCCCCCCAGTGATGTTTAACAAACAACTGTGAGGTTGAGGTGATGGTCTACTAAACACAGTCTAGAGCTCACACCCTATTGCCTTCATGAATCCTCCATTAGTTTCCACGAAGAACATTCAGTTGTTCCGTAGACATGTATTCCATTAACCCTTTAGTATTTAAACCAGTCCCATCTGGACAGAATGCCCTCACCTCTTTCTGTTCAAACCGGCTGTAACAGGCCATTCATATTGATGTTAAGGTATTGTTCTCAAATTAAATATCAAAATCTCGTAGATCTGATGTTATGTGAGGTAAAGCCTTTACCATGAAAATATAATAGTATATATAGAGTAAATGCTATGTAAATGCTATAGGGTTAAACCCTTTAGTATTTAAACCGGTCGTATCTGGCCAGAATTCTCTCACCTCTTTCCGTTCAAACAGGATATAACTGACCACTCATACTGATGTTAAGGTATTGTTCTCAAAATAAATAACATCAAAATCTCGTAGATTCGATATTATGTGAGATAATTATGTTAGGTAAAGCCTCTACCGTGAAAATATAGTAGTATATATAGTATAGAGTAATATAAATGCTAAAGGGTTAAGGAAGTTCCCAAGTCAAATCAACATAACACAATATTTGACAAGGCTAGGCCTTTAAATTACAGGTACAGCCCATCTTGTATTATAGAGTAAGTGGCTGAGTATTCCACAGATACATGTGTCCTTAATGTAATTCTCAGGCAGAACCAGCGGGGACAATGCATGACATGTCTGAACTTTTGAATAACAGATACAATCTAGCTTGTATTATGTAAGTGGTTGAATATCTCATAGACATGTGCATTCTTAATGAGGTATGTTGCTTTAGTGGTTAGGGTGTTCGTCTCACGATCATAAGGTCATGGGTTTCATTCCTGGACCTGGTGGTGTGTTGTGGTCTTGAGCAAAACATTTCATTTCATGTTGCTTTCCATAATAAGACAGGGGTCCCTTTCATTAAGACACCTGAGAAATCTATGAAGGAGCCTAGCTTATCTTGCAAAGGTGAGCTGTATCAACAACATGATAAGACAGGGGTCCCTATCATTAAAACACCTGAGAAATCTCCTATGAAATGCAACTTTGTGGGAGGCCAGCTTAATCTGCAAAGGTGTGAGCTGTAACAACAACATAAGACAGGGGTCCCTATCATTAAAACAACTGAGAAACCTCCTATGAAATGCAGCCTCATTAGGAGGGCAACTAAACCTACATAGGTGTGAGTTGTAACATTTGATTTCTTTTTTCTGTTACACTAAGTACTGACTATATTAACTATAAAGAGGTTGGGGAAGGGGAGGGACATTTCCCAACCCATACTACCAAGCACCCCTATCTAAATATAGTTCTGTATTTAAGGATGCTGGGAAATTCCGTGATAGCGGTGCAGGGCCCACTCAACATACCACCACAGCTGCTACAGGTAGCGGTGGTGGGAGCTAAATATAGCTGTGAGTTGGAATGTTGTGCAGTTGAAGAGGTAAAACAACAGAGTAAATATAGAAGATGAACTCAAGTGGAAGCCATGACAGTTGTTGTTGTTGTTGTTGTTGTAGCTATTGTAGAGACTACAACAATGACAGGAGCAGCAACTGACATCACAATTACATTAGCATCATCATCACCACTACCATCATCATCATCATCACCACTACCATCATAACACCACCACCATCATATCATCATCATCATCATCACATCACCACATCATCATCATCACCACATCATCAACACCACCACCACATCATCATCACCACAACCATAATATCACCACTACACCACCACACCCCACCCACTACACCACACCACCACCACACCACCACCACATCATCATCATCACAACCATAATATCACCACTACACCACATCATCACCACCACCACACCACACCCCACCCACTACACCACACCACCACCACCACCACACCACCACTACACCACCACACCACCACAACAACAACAGCAATACCAACACTACTAGTTCAACACTTTGATACCATCAGTACATAATGATTACAATAATAACACCACAACACCAACACCACTACAACAACACCACTACCACCAATACATCATTAGCAATACCACTACAACAACACCACTACCACCAATACATCATTAGCAATACCACTACAACAACACCACTACCACCAATACATCATTAGTAATACCACTACAACAACACCACTACCACCAATACATCATTAGCAATACCAACACTACCACAACAACACCAACACCACTACCACATCATGATTACAATAATACCACCTCTACAACAACACCACTACCACCAATACATCATTAGCAATACCACTACAACAACACCACAACCACCAATACACCATTAGCAATGCCACCACTACAACACCACCACTACTGCTAGAACACAGATGACACTACCACTGCAGCACTATCACCCCAACTACAACAGTTGACACTACCACTGCAGTACTATCACCCCAACTACAACAGTTGACACCACTTCAACAAAGTTGACACTACCACTGCAGTACTATCACCCCAACTACAACAGTTGACACTACCACTGCAGCACTATCACCCCAACTACAACAGTTGACACTACCACTGTAGCACTATCACCCCAACTACAACAGTTGACACTACCACTGCAGCACTATCACCCCAACTACAACAGTTGACACTACCACTGCAATACTATCACCCCAACTACAACAGTTGACACTACCACTGCAGTACTATCACCAACTACAACAGTTGACACTACCACTGCAGTACTATCACCAACTACAACAGTTGACACTACCACTGCAGTACTATCACCCCAACTACAACAGTTGACACTACCACTGCAGTACTATCACCCCAACTACAACAGTTGACACTACCACTGCAGTACTATCACCCCAACTACAACAGTTGACACTACCACTGCAGTACTATCACCAACTACAACAGTTGACACCACTACAACAACTACATCAACACATCTGTTTCTAAGGAGTTCTGTCAAATAAAGTGACTTCAAGTAATTTATTGCTCCTTATTTTATCACTGATAAAAGACATGCCTGAACCTCACATGATTTGAACTGAGAATATAAAGGAAGCTGAGTAAATAGCACAAAAAAGGGGTAATTGAGGGGAAGAGTGACAGTGATATAAACCTCTTCAAGTCACAGGAAGGGTCCATAGAAGTGGTTGGTAATTTCTGCTATCTAGGTGACTTAATTAGTAGTGAGGAGGTGTGTGTGCTCTGAGAGCATAATAGCTAGAATAAGGATCGGATGAAAGTTTAGAGAGCTACTTCCACTGTTGACAACAAACGGTTTCTCCCTACTTACAAAAGAATGACTATATGACGCCTGTGTGCGAAGTGCAATGCTGCATGGTAGTGAAACGCAGGCAGTGACTGCAGAAGACATGTTTAGACTGGAGAGAAATGAAGCAGTCATGTTTTGTTGGATGTGCAATGTGTGAGAGAAAGGCAGAGCTTGGATGAACTGAGGGAGGAGGTGGGTTTAAGAGGAATCTGAGATAATGTGCAGCAGAGAAGACTGCATTGTTACAGACATGTGATGCACATCGATGATGATCATTAAATCCCTGAAAATTCTTGATTATTTTTTAAATGATTTGAAAGTCATTAGTGTCTTTCATCAGAAATATGATTAGGAAAGGGTTAACTTAGCAAAGACTACATTAAAAAATCTGACCTTTCTCTTTGTAGACCACACAGAGAAAGGTCACTTCACTATCAAACAGCTATGTTACATTATCAGACAAGCTATGTTACATTATCAGACAAGCTATGTTACATTATCAGACAAGCTATGTTACATTATCAGACAAGCTATGTTACATTATCAGACAAGCTATGTTACATTATCAGACAACCTAGTCACGCTATCAAACAACCTAGTCACACTATCAGACAACCTAATCACGCTATCAGACAACCTAGTTACAATATCAGACAACCTAGTTACACTATCAGACAACCTAGTTACACTATCAGACAACTATGTTACACTAACAAACTACCAACTCCCACCATCAGCCAGGTTACATTAGAAAGTTGCCACATTCAGTAACTAGATCATGCACTGACTCTCCCCTAAAAGGGGGAGGGGGTACTATTAGGTTACAAAGAACTAAGCCACACATTAACATAAGAAAAAGCAAGGTCATATAGTGCCACACCCCTCACTAAAAACTAGGTCACAAAATACAGCTTACTAATAAAACAAAGCCTCACATTATCCCCACCTACAATTAGGTCATATGATGCCCTCAGAGGCAAGCAAACAAATTTAGGCATTCCTTTCCATAACAGTAAATCATGTATGAAGTTCTTTCATTGTGTGTGCTGTGTAGAACATTTAGACACACATGCCACACAGACACTAACACCACATAAACACACACAGCATACACAGACACACATGCCACACAGACACTAACACCACATAAACACACACAGCATACAGACACACATGCCACACAAACACTAACATCACATAAACACACACAGCATACAGACACATATGCCACACAGACACTAACACCACATAAACACACACAGCATACAGACACATATACCACACAGACACTAACACCACATAAACACACACAGCATACAGACACATATACCACACAGACACTAACACCACATAAACACACACAGCATACAGACACATATGCCACACAGACACTAACACCACATAAACACACACACAGCATACAGACACATATACCACACAGACACTAACACCACATAAACACACACAGCATACAGACACATATACCACACAGACACTAACACCACATAAACACACACAGCATACAGACACATATGCCACACAGACACTAACACCACATAAACACACACAGCATACAGACACATATACCACACATACACTAACACCACATAAACACACACAGCATACACAGACACTAACACCACATAAACACACACAGCATACAGACACATATGCCACACAGACACTAACACCACATAAACACACACAGCATACAGACACATATACCACACATACACTAACACCACATAAACACACACAGCATACACAGACACTAACACCACATAAACACACACAGCATACAGACACATATGCCACACAGACACTAACACCACATAAACACACACAGCATACACAGACACATATACCACACAGACACTAACACCACATAAACACACACAGCATACAGACACATATACCACACAAACACTAACACCACATAAACACACACAGCATACAGACACATATACCACACAAACACTAACACCACATAAACACACACAGCATACAGACACATATACCACACAAACACTAACACCACATAAACACACACAGCATACAGACACATATACCACACAAACACTAACACCACATAAACACACACAGCATACAGACACATATACCACACAAACACTAACACCACATAAACACACACAGCATACAGACACATATACCACACAAACACTA
>OZ024747.1:6335675-6338175 GCA_964016885.1 Eledone cirrhosa
TATGTACGTATATATATATATATATATATATATATATATATATAGATATATGTGTATGTGTGTATATATATATATATGTATGTATATGTGTGTATGTATATATAAGTGTGTGTATGTAGGTATGTATATATAGATATATATGTGTGTGTATGTATGTATGTATATATGTGCGAGCGTGTTTGCCTGAGTGTATATGTCCGTGTGCAAGGAATCTAACAGTAATTCACATCCTGTAATTAGTGTATATTTATGTGTGTGTATGTACGTGTATGCCTGCATGAGTATATATTTTTGGAAGAGAGGGTCATGTGGAGTTATGACCTGTTATGTGATTTGGTGTGGATGAGTATGGACTGTATAGTGGAAAATGCAGGCTCAGTAATTTTCTTAGTGTGGTTATAGCAAGAAACGTTAAACACTAAGCTTGTCAGCTTACCAAACTATAATTTTATATAATTATTTTATTTGGGAGAATTGGGCACACAACTGAGAGAAGGGGTCTCGCATTGTAGAGTTAATTTAGAGTGCTAAATACTCTGGCACTAGCTTTGCTTATAATGTTTTATCAGCATCAAAGGAATATCGAACAATGGTAAATTTATTTTAAAAATAAATAAAAAAAAATAATAAAAAACAAGATAAACTGAACAATATGGTGCTCCAGCATGGCTGCAACCCATGAGCCAGAACAGGTAAACAAATAAAAAAAAAAAAATTATTGTTTCCTTACCAAATTTTCCCTATGACCCTTAGCCTGGTAATGTCCAACATTGTACCAGGTTGCAATGAGTACCCAGCTTGCACTGTAATTCCTATGATAGGGGAAATATTTCCGAACTTCTGAGGAGGCCAAAGCCAACAAGTCTTTGTTACGAGAGTCCAAATAGTAAACAGACCCACCAACTTTCTCAATGTCGATATCTGCCCAAAATGGAGCAATTACGGGGAAGGAATCATTTCGAGGAAAGTCTACAGGGGTGTATGAATCTTCTTTCTGTTTGAAGGAAATAATTCCATTATTGTTCACCTAAAAATGGAAAAAAAAAAAATAGACAAAATATTTAAATAGAATACATGAAAAAAAAAAAAAAATTTAAAAACATGCTAAAAATGGAATATAAAAGAAAGATGCTTCCTTCACC
Source organism: Eledone cirrhosa (assembly GCA_964016885.1). Lineage (NCBI taxonomy): Eukaryota > Metazoa > Mollusca > Cephalopoda > Octopoda > Eledonidae > Eledone > Eledone cirrhosa. Next base: position 6,336,818 of record OZ024747.1, read on the forward strand.
CGTCTGGCCCTGTCTAGTCTCAGACTGAGACAACCTGTCAAACCCATGTGAGCATGGGAATATTTCCTCTATCATAGGAAGCATGATGGTGATAACATATAAGGATAAGCTGAAAAGCTTATAGGCTGATTATGAAGGAGAGATGCTAGAGCTGTGAAATCTTGCATGAATTTCAACTCTTCTTAACCCTTAACATTACTCTATATTTATTATTGTATTCTCACAGTAAAGGCTTTACCTCACATAAATATCTCGCATAATATTGAATCTATGAGATTTTGATATTTATTTTGAGAAAAATACCTTAACATTAGTATGAGCAGCCAATAATAGCCGGTTTGAAAAGAAAGAGGTGAGAGAATTCTGGCCGGATACAGCCAGAATTAATAACTGTATTGTTTCTTTCCAGAGCCATGTTGAAAAACAAACCTCATTTGGTCAGTCTATGAACTTTTCAGTTGACCTTCTTACAACAAATGTTTAAAAACCATTTTCTCAGTTAATACAAAGATGAGCCTTGTAGGGTCCTCTGAAAGCTCCACCCCCATCCCACTAACCACCTGGCTTTTATTTCCTCCTCCATCATTTTTATGGATGTCTTTCAGATTCAGTAATACTTCCCTCCTCAGAGACACAATTAGTAGTTTAATACTTTCGGTACTAAACCACCTGAAACTAGTCCTGGTTCTCTTGATACTAGTAAAAAAAAAAAAACACTGCCTTGGGTTTCAAAATAGTTTACAAAATAATGAAGAATTTAGAAGGATATTTTAACATAACTAACTCTCTAATTATTAAGCTAGTATTTAGAGTATAGCTTAACCCATTAGTGACCAGCCCAGCCAAAACCAGCTCTTTTAAAGGTTTCTGATTTAAATTAAAATCTTCCAACATAATTTTATATAAGAACCTTACATTAAGTTATTATCTTAGTAATGAAATAATTAATTAATAGTTTATTTTAATTAATTAATGCAGAACTAATTAGTTCTGCATTAATTAATTAAAATAAACTATTTAATTAGAAATGCAGTCATGAAAGGGTTAAAGGTTTTTACATAAAATTTTGATTGAAAGTATATTAGATAAATATAAACACTTTAAAAATAAATATCTTTATATTATAGAACTAAAAACAGTTACAAGCAGTTTGGTATCCAAATAGTTTTATACAGGTTTGATTGTATTCCAATGGATCACAGTTGACCCCAGAACTAAACAACAGCAGCAACAATTCGTTTCCTAGTTATACAGGATCTCTTGATTATTGTCCAATGATATGTGGTGGTGGTAGGGGATTGTAATGGCAGCAACAATGTCAATGGATGACACTTCCTACTTCCTTAACTAACAGGACA
>OZ024747.1:6350675-6355675 GCA_964016885.1 Eledone cirrhosa
CCTCTTGGTTAAGAGAGTGGGACTGGCTTTGTGCAGTGCCTTTGCTCACTATAAAAGCTTCACAGGCATTGCTTTATATCTGGAGATGTCTCTGCACTTGTCACATGGTACCATGGGCCCAGCACTATGTGTCAATAATTGTCACTGTTGAGTGCTTCCAATCTATTGTAAACACATTCTTTGATTTATTCATTGAACCTTGTTTAACCTTTAAATATATATATATATATATATTTATGTATATATATATATCAAAGAAAGTGTGGCAAGGAACCAGGTGGACTGTTACAGAGAGAGAGAGAGAGAGAGAGATAGAGAGAGAAAGACAGAGAGAGAAAGAGATAGATAGATAGAGAGAGAAAGAGAGAGAGAAAGAGAGAAAGAGAGAGAGAGAAAGAGAGAAAGAGAGAGAGAGAAACAGACAGAATAATAGACAGAGGGAGTTGCTACTTAAAACTAATTTAATTGTCTCTGGGATTTGTCAAACGAAACAAACCCTCCCTCTCACCACCACACTCTCTCCCTCTCTCTTACCCTCAGTCTTACCAACAACCTAAGCTTAACAAATCCACCTCCCCCTACCTCAACATCCCTACCAACAACAAAACTTACCAACACCTCTCTCTCTCTCTCTCCACTTCACCAACACCCTCACCCCTATCTACAAACCATTACCAGCACCCTCACCAACAAAAGCCCTGCCAACAAAGCCTCACCCACACCCTGCCAACAACCCCTCACTAACACCCCTACCAATGAACCCTCACCAACAAAAGCCCTGCCAACAAACCCTCACCCACACCCTGCCAACAAACTCTCACCCACACCCTGCCAACAAACCCTCACCCACACCTTGCCAACAACCCCTCACTAACACCCCTACCAACGAACCCTCACCAACAAAAGCCCTGCCAACAGGCTAAATTTCTTGTCAACCTAGATAACACCTTTTTTCCTTCCTATTTCCTAATTGACAACTTAGCATAGGTTACACACGCCCATACATACATAAACATACAGCATTCAGATATACATACACACATGCATGCATTGACACAATACATACACATGCATCCTTCTATATATATATATACACATTATTCATACATATATACATATAGACATGCATACATAGACAATACATACACATGCATCCTTCTATATATATATATACACATTATTCATACATATATGCATATAGACATGCATACATAGACAATACATACACATGCATCCTTCTATATATATATATACACATTATTCATACATATATACATATAGACATGCATACATAGACAATACATACACATGCATCCTTCTATATATATATACACATTATTCATACATATATACATATAGACATGCATACATAGACAATACATACACATGCATCCTTCTATATATATATATACACATTATTCATACATATATACATATAGACATGCATACATAGACAATACATACACATGCATCCTTCTATATATATATACACATTATTCATACATATATACATATAGACATGCATACATAGACAATACATACACATGCATCCTTCTATATATATATATATATACACATTATTCATACATATATACATATAGACATGCATACATAGACAATACATACACATGCATCCTTCTATATATATATATACACATTATTCATACATATATACATATAGACATGCATACATAGACAATACATACACATGCATCCTTCTATATATATATATACACATTATTCATACATATATGCATATAGACATGCATACATAGACAATACATACACATGCATCCATACACAGTGTTCATACATATATACATATACACAAAAAAGACAATAAAATAGCGGTTGTTAAGTCAGGATGGAATTTGAACACTTAATTTTAAAAGGGATCTGTTGTTGCTGTGTTGTGTTAAAAACCTACCTGACTTACTATAGAGTGAGAATTGTTGTTGTTATTGTTGTTTAGCCCTAGGTCAACCTTGCCAGAACAGAACTAGGATTGATCAAAAGCAACTTCCACTCATGACCATCATCACATTCTTTTTTTGAACTACATTATCAAACATTATGCAATGTGTCGTTCACTTTTCATGTCAGGATGAAATTTAAAGAAGTAGCAGCTACTATTTCTAGCAGGTTTAGTAGCTACATAGAGGCTCCGTTGAGTGATAAAAACACTTATGCAATATGATTTCTACTATAGGCACAAGGCCAACAATTTTAGGGGAGGGGCAATCGATTAAATCGAACTCAGTACGTTACTGGTGCTTTATTTAATCGACTCTGTAAGGATGAAAGGCAAAGCCAACCTCAGCGAGATTTGAACTCAGAACGACGCTCTACCGATACTGCCAATCCACTGCTCTTATGCAACATAATTCACAGTAATATCAGACCTGAAACCACATAGTAGTAAAGCCAATTTCCTAACAGCAGAGCCACCCATGCCTGTACCCATGTCAGAAATTATCATTATAACATGGCTGCCGGCTGAATAGCAGATTAAATAAAGTGCCAGACAAAATACCTTGCAGTATTTAATGACGTCCTTTTAACCTTTTCATACTAACCACCATTGGTTCTAGGATGAAACAAACATTTGTGTTAAAGTGTTCATGTTTAAATTTAAACCAAAGGTGGAGAACCTTTTCATGTTGAAAGACAGATTAAGTTACTTGTAGTGTAATAAAGTTGCATTCAAGAAACCATTATATATTCTTAAAATCTACAGTATTTTGTAAAAATTTAATTACTATGTACTAATTATCTAAAAAACATTTAAAAAAAATTTTTTCTTATGGTTTAAATTAAAATAATTGTTTCTACTTTTGGCACAAGGCCAGCAATTACCCCAGTGCATTACTGGTACTTTATTTTATCGACCCCGTAAGGATGAAAGGCAAAGTTAACCTCGGAGGAATTTGAACTCAGAATGGCAAGGGCCGTAACTCTCTGCGTCAAAACCGATACTGCCCCAAAAATGGTAAGAGTTAAACAAAAACATTAATAGCAATTAAAAATTTGTTGGAAATTTTGATTCTTTTAAAATGCCGCACAGAATGGCAAAGAAGGGCGCAGGTTCGTCATCTCTGATTTAACATTCCATTATAATTTCTTTCTAAGAAACGTTTCTTAAAATATTTTCAAGTTATTTTCTAAACACTAACTTAATTGTGAGAAAGTTAGTTGTATTACTAACCCCCCCCCCCCCCACCCAATTTTTATTGATTTTAAAATTATTTGAAAATAATAGGCAGTGTATTTCATTAGAACTATAGTTAACTACTACAGCGTTAACCTTGTCATCCATATTCCCAGGCTAAATAATACAAGTACCAATCAAGTACTAGTGCTGATTTAATTTACAGGGCTCTCAACAATAAATATTTGTAGCCTTCTACTTCCTTTATGAATCACCATTAATATTAAGGTAGCTAGAGTGTTGGACAAAATGCTTTAATATTTACATTCTGAATTTTAATCTAGTCACTGTCAACATTGCCTTATCTTTCTCTGGTTTGTGGTTGATAAAGTAGAACTACTGAGGTTGTTTTAATCAAATTCCTCTCCCTCTAAAATTACAGCTTAAATTAAAAACCATTATCATTAGAGTGCCCGGACCATCCTGTAATTTTGTGTTGGTGATAAGAAAAAAAAGCACTCAGTTCACACTGAGAGATTGTTGTGCTGGTGACAGGACAAAAAGCACGCAGTCCACATTGTAAGATTGTTGTTTCGGTGCCAGGAAAAAAAAGCACCCAGTCCACACTGTAAGATTGGTGTGCTGATGACAACAAAAAGCTCTCAGTCCACACTGTAAAATTGGCGTGCTGGTGACATGACAAAAAGCGCCCAGTCCACACTGTAAGATTTTTGTGCTGGTGACATGACAAAAGTAAATAAATGGGAGGAGGGGTGATAACTCAAGATCTGAGAGTATGTGAACACATCCTGGCCAGATGGTTAAGGAGTTTACTTATTAATCATTAGATTCTAGGGTTGATCCCACTGCATGACATCTTGATCAAGTACCATTTACCATAACTCCTTGTGAGTGTAGTTGGGTAGATGGAAGCCTGTTAGATGGACTGTACCAGTAATTCTCACATACTGTATCATGCTGAATCATTGAGAATTAAATATAGAGTCAACATGTCTGTAGATGTCTTTAACTGAACAACTGAGACACTCTTTGAAAGCCAGGGGGGTCCATTCCAAGTGGAATGTGTTCAATAGGTGATTTAACTGACCTCCTCCACCTCTTCCTCTCTCCTGCCATGTAACTTTACACTTGGACTAAAATAACAGAGTCAAAGACATGCATTATTATCTCCCCCTCCTCTCTCTCTCTACCTACCTACTACCTATCTCTCTCTCTCTCCCTATCTGTCTATCTCCCCCTCTCTACCTATCTTGCTCTCTCGATCTATCCCTCCCCCTCTCTACCTATCTTGCTCTCTCGATCTATCCCTCCCCTCTCTCTACCTATCTCTCCCTATCTATCTATCCCTCCTCTGGATCTATCCCTCCCCTCTCTCTACCTATCTATGTCTCCCTCTCTACCTATCTCTCACTATCTATCTCTCCCTCCTCTCTCTCTCTCTCTACCTCTCTGTCTATTTGTCTATCTCCCTCTCTCTCCCTATCTCTCCCTATCTATCTATCCCCCCCCCCTCTCTCTCTATCTATCTATCTACCTCTCTTCCTATATCTATCTCTCTCTCTCTCTCCAATGGGTGGCACCAGCAATAACAGTATTTTTCTGTAGGTCTGTCTATGTTGCTGTGTTGACATGTAGCAGCTTGTTTGGTGTGGTCCTCATTCCTCCTTACCCACCCCACCCCCACCACTTCTTACATACAACCTAACCCATACAGGGGGGAGAGGGGATTACATTAATCAAAACTGTCAACCAAGGACCCCCCCCCCTCCACAGCTAACCATGACTTTATTGACATTTTAAACTTGCAGTTCTTGTGTTCTACATATACTAT
>OZ024747.1:6360675-6373175 GCA_964016885.1 Eledone cirrhosa
GGTGTCACTATACAGGACCAGATGTAATGGTGCAGGTATCACCATACAGGACCAGCTGTAATGGTGCAGGTGTCACCATACAGGACCAGATGTAATGATGCAGATGTCACCATACATGACCAGATGTAAGGTACAGATGTCACCATACAGGACCAGATGTAATGATGCAGGTGTCACCATACATGACCAGATGTCACCATACAGGACCAGATGTAAGGTACAGATGTCACCATACAGGACCAGATGTAATGATGCAGATGTCACCATACATGACCAGATGTAAGGTACAGATGTCACCATACAGGACCAGATGTAATGATGCAGGTGTCACCATACAGGACCAGATGTAATGGTGCAGGTGTCACCATACAGGGCCAGATGTAAGGTACAGATGTCACCATACAGGACCAGATGTAATGGTGCAGGTGTCACCATACAGGACCAGATGTAAGGTACAGATGTCACCATACAGGACCAGATGTAATGGTGCAGGTGTCACCATACAGGACCAGATGTAATGGTGCAGGTGTCACCATACAGGACCAGATGTAATGGTGCAGGTGTCACCATACAGGACCAGATGTAATGGTGCAGGTGTCACCATACAGGACCAGATGTAAGGTACAGATGTCACCATACAGGACCAGATGTAATGGTGCAGGTGTCACCATACAGGGCCAGATGTAATGGTGCAGGTGTCACCATACAGGGCCAGATGTAATGGTGCAGGTGTCACCATACAGGACCAAATGTAATGATGCAGATGTCATCATACAGGATCAGATGTAAGGTACAGATGTCACCATACAGGACCAGATGTAATGATGCAGATGTCACCATACATGACCAGATGTAAGGTACAGATGTCACCATTCATGACCATATGTAGGGTACAGATGTCACCAAACATGACCAGATGTAAGGTACAGATATCACCCTTCATGACCAGATGTAAGGTACAGATGTCACCATACATGACCAGATGTAAGGGTGCAGATGTCACCCTTCATGACCAGATGTAAGGGTACAGATGTCACCCTTCATGACCAGATGTAAGGGTACAGATGTCCCCCTTCATGACCAGATGTAAGGGTACAGATGTCCCCCTTCATGACCAGATGTAAGGGTACAGATGTCCCCCTATGTGACCAACAGACAACACAAAGAAACCATATTGTTTTTTCAATTACTTTAAGATATATATTGTCAATTAATAACTGACATTGGATATTGTTTAATTAGTTTAACTGTTGTATAGTTATATATATATATATAATTAGTTTAACTGTTGTATAGTTATATATATATATATATAATTAGTTTAACTGTTGTATAGTTATATATATATATATAATTAGTTTAACTGTTGTATAGTTATATATATATATATAATTAGTTTAACTGTTGTATAGTTATATATATATATATAATTAGTTTAACTGTTGTATAGTTATATATATATATATAATTAGTTTAACTGTTGTATAGTTATATATATATATATAATTAGTTTAACTGTTGTATAGTTATATATATATATATATATAATTAGTTTAACTGTTGTATAGTTATATATATATAATTAATTCAACTGCTGTATAGTTATATATATATAATTAATTCAACTGCTGTATAGTTATATATATATAATTAATTCAACTGCTGTATAGTTATATATATATAATTAATTCAACTGCTGTATAGTTATATATATATAATTAGTTTAACTTGTATAGTTATATATAAATTGAGCCATGCTGGACTTGAATACTTGGCGATAGTTTCTAATGAAACAGTTCACTTGGACTAACAACAAACAAACAGTAAACTATACCATCACTACACCAATGATACAAGCCTGGACTGTGTGGGAGAACACTCTCTGGTGTTCAGAACCCCAAATGAATGTGTGTGTGTGTGTATACACACAGTGGGTAAAGAAGTGCCAAGAAATCCCGGTAGAAGGAAGACGCAGTATAAGAAGACCACGAAAAGCATGGGCGGAGGTGGTGAGAGCGGACCTCAGATTGCTGAAACTGATGGAGGAGATGACGAAGGACCATGACAAGTGGAGAGATGCTGTGCTGAATAGGAGCCGTCCCACCCTTGCAAGCAGGAAAAAGTGGACGTAAGCGGATGTAAATAAGAAGAAATAGAAGTTGGCGTGTGTATATGTAAATATATATATATAGTTAAATAGTTGAAGAAATGACAACACAAACACAGGTGCAAAAATACAAAGACTTATTAGTATCATGCTTAGGAGGACATAGAAGAGGGTTTCGTACTTCTGACATAATCCCTTCATCAAAAAAATGGAGAGTTCATAGACAGAAAGAACAGGCAGGAAAATCAGAGTTTGGAAAAAGTTTTTTTTACAAGTTTGGGGTTGATAGGCAAGACATACAACATTCGTGAGTGGGTGCCAAGGTGGAAAGTCCAGGTGTGTCATGGGAGTGTTTGTGTACACATGTGTATCTCTGAATTTTTATATTATTTGTGTGTTCACATTCGTGTGTGTGTGTGTGTGTGTGTGTGTGTGTGTGTGTGTGTGTGTGTGTGTGTGTGTGTGTGTGTGTGTGTGTGTGTGTGTGTGTGTGTGTTACAATTTAGGTTATGGTTAAGAAGTGTGAATTAACAAAAGGAACCATAGCGATATTAGACATTCATAGGTAATTTATATCATTTAATAGAGCTAAATTACATGTTTTGAAATGCTACCTGTTTGCATTAATTGAAGCAAGTATCATGATTCTTTATAATCAGTAAGCTCATTATGCCCTCTCATGTATAATAGCTGTAGTAACCCCCTAACCTCCTCCAACCCCATACACATCCTTGAGTGAAATAATAGTTTCTACTTTTGGCACAAGGCCAGCAATTATCCCAGTATATTACTGGTACTTTATTTTATCGACCCCCGTAAGGATGAAAGGCAAAGTTAACCTCGGCGGGATTTGAACTCAGAATGGCAAGGGCCGTAACTCCATGCATCAAAGCATGGCGTCTGACCCTCTACCGATACTGCCAACCTACCGCCTTGAGTGACATAATGGTTTCTGATTTAGGCACAAGACCAGCGATTTCTATGGAGGGGAAAGTCGATTAAATCGACCCCAATGCATTACTCGTACTTTATTTTATCGACCCTGTAAGGTTGAAAGGCAAAGTTAACCTCAGCAGGATTTGAACTCAGACCGTAAAGAGCCATAACTCTACCAATACTGTCAATCCACCCTAATAATAATAATACATTTAATACACCTGTACAATATACATACTTAACCCCTCCTCCATCTTAAAACTGTAACGGATGCTCTGAATCGGTCAGAACAACGAAATTGGGTCGATATTTCTCAGCAAGATTTGAACTCAGAACTTAAAGGGCCGTAACTCTGTGCCACGAAGCATGTTGTCTAATGCTCTAATAGCTCAAATATATATCATTTCATTAATTTACAATATTTTTTATTAATTGCTTTAAAACAATGCTGACAATCTTCAGTTGGTCCTGAAATGTTGGTTCACTCAGGTTTATTAGGAGAAAATGGTTGAGCTTTGTTAAAATGCCATATATACATGCATATAAATAAATATATACTTGGTTTTTTAATTTGTTTTGCAAGATTTCTTATCCGAGTGTGTGACGAAAGAGTTTTGACAATATATAAACAACCTTCTGGTTATCAATCCAACCAACCAGAATAAACTGAAGTGAAAACCAACAGGTGTGTACAGGTTTTTATTGGCAACATGACCCTCCCAAAGTATAATGATATATATATATATATATATATATATATATATATATATATATATATATAAGGTGGCCATGTAGGAGCCACAGTAAAAAGGCTCCCAGTCCACACTGTAAATGTGGTTGGTGTTAGGAAGGGCATCCAGCTGTAAAAAACCTGCCAGAGACACTTCCATACGAGCGAGACATGGTCGCCCGACTATCCCTGCATCAAATGGAACAAAACCGTCTAACCCATGCTAGCATGGATTATGGACGTTAAACGATGATGATGATGATATATGTTAATATATATATCCCTTAGAGTTGGTGACCTGCACGATAAATGCACCCAGTACATGCTGTAAAGTAGTTGCTGATAGGAAAGGCATCCAGTCATAGTATTCTTGCCAAACAAAAGGGTCAGGAGAGCTCTCAGTTGTGTCAAAGACATGTCAACCCCTCCTGTGCACTTGATGGAATATCAACCATACATAAAGCAGGACACAGATCACTGGCCTGCTTCAGTACTTGGTCTATGTAGACCTGTCCAGCCCCTGCTGCTAGCAGGGAAAGTGGATGTTAAAAAGACAATGACATACAGCATTTGTAGGGCTTTTTTTCAAAAATCTCCTCTCCAGATCTGAATACATCAGATTTCTGAGAGAGAAGAAGAAGAATCAACCCCAGTACTACACTGGTACTTTTTTATTGACCTCAAATGGATGAAAGGCAAAGTTGACGTTGGTGGAATTTGAACTGAGAGCCAAGAGCTGGAACAAATATTGCAAAGTATTCTATCTGACATTCTAACGACTGCCATCTCAAAACCTTACACACACACACACTGCCATCTCAACACCTTATACACACACACACACATATAAATATATATGGCCTCAGCCGGATGGCTGGAACAGGTAACACACACACACACACACACATATATATATATATATATATATATTTAAACACACACACACACACACACACACACACACTTATATATATGTGTATCATCTTGAAGACCTATATGTTTGACCTGAGGAGGGGTATTTTATGGAAATGCTCAGTATAACAAAAAGAAATTCATAAAAATAACTAGCAATACTGGGTTCAATATGATCAACTAAAATTTCTTCAATCTGGTGCCCTAGCATGATTGCAGTCTAAAGACTGAAACCAGTAAAACAACAAAAAAATCCTCATCCTTTAATCCTTTAACATTACTTTTTATATATTATTATATTTTCGCAGTAAAGGCTTTGCCTCACATAAGGCTTACCTCACATAATATTGAAGCTAAGAGATTTTGATATTACTTATTTTGACAACAATACCTTAACAAAAGTATGAACAACCAGTTACAGATAGTTTGAACATAAAGAGGTGAGAGAATTTTGGCCGGATTTGGCCGGTTTAGATGTTTAAGGGTTAACATATGCTTTTTCCTGCTAGCATGGGTTGGACAATGAATAAGAAATAACCATTATGGCATGAGTTGGACAATGAATAAAGAATAATAAAAGTCTGTACGACAACAGTAATCACAAGAATTAGATTAGTTATGGAATGGGTTTATCTATTGGAAATACTTGTAAAAAGATATATAGAGGGAAGTGTAAATTGGAGACTGGCTGTCATATAAGTTTATGTAGATAAAGTTTCAAGCAATTTGTTTTGTTTTTCCGTTTTCATCAGCTACTTCTGACAAAGGACCCCACCCAACACTCAAGTTTCTATTTCCTCTCACACACACATATATAAACACACATACACACACACCTCACAAACCATTTGTGTTATTTTTTTCATTTTCAATACATAAGTGTCTGCTGTCTTGTTTGTTATTGTTTATTTTTTTTTTTTTCGCTTTTATTTTTGATCTGTACATGCCAGAGAAGGGTTGCACAGGTCTTCAAATTAAAAAAATTCCAAAGAATTTTTGGCATACACATATTTTTCGTTATTATCACATTCCTTTTATAACCCTACTAAAACTAAAGTGCCTGTAAACCACCCCTGGTTCTATGATACAAAACTGTTTGTTTTTAAAGTGTTTCTATTTGTCTAAAACCTTTCTACCATAATATTATGCAAGAACCTTTGTTAGGTTCCAAACACCAGCATAATAATGAGTTATATGGTTAAATCTCTTCAAATTCTTTATCAGTTAAAAAAAATAATTCAAAGTATAGGCAACATCTTTCATTAGAAATATGATGACAAAAGAGTTTTCCCCAAACTCTCAATGGTCATGTCTGTATGGCTGTAAAAAATGACCATGAGAAGTAGAATTTCCGGATGTAATTATATAACAATAGTTGGGATATTAGATAACTGACCCTGTTACTAACTGACATCACAAAACTATTCTTTGTAAGGGAAGTTAAACATTTTTATAGTTGCAGGAATGGTTATTATGGTTAAGGAGTTCACTTTGCAACCATGTGATTCTAGGTTTGGCCTTGCTGTGGGGCCTCTTGGTAATGGTTGTGATGATGATGTTTCATGTAAGACAAAGTTACCAACACTTTCTCTGGTGCCAACTTTATCACTTCAGCTATAAATCCAGGTGCTGCCACCTGGAAGATGACAATACTAGGCATCGAATGTTGTTTCCTTTTTGTACCGGCTGTCTTTGAAAGCACCCATGTCTTCGGATGAAAGAGACCAAGGTTGAATGGCTGAGACAGTGGATATCATTGGCTGTTCTCCAAGGTAAAACTTTTTACCATCTTGTCTAAGTATAGAAGAATGACTGATGAAGTGAGTATTGCTGGATGTTCTCTGCAGCAATGCTTTTACCATCTTGTCCACAGGGTAGAGCCGAGATATACCCACCTCTCTGGCAACCAAAGGCATAGTATTTGCACCCTCCCTATCCCCACCACATTTTATCATTATGATATTTTAATCAGGTATTTTTGAAAAATCTAAAATTAGATGATAGGGCTAGTGATGCTGATGCTGATCTTTCATGTAACACAGAAACAAACCTCAAGAATGGGGACAGCCTAGGGTTTGTTGTAGCTGGGTGTTCATTTTGGGGGACAGCTAGGGTTTGTTGTAGCGGGGTGTTCATTCTTGGGGACAGCCTAGGGTTTGTTGTTGTAGCGGGGTGTTCATTCTTGGGGACAGCCTAGGGTTTTTTGTTGCCGTGGGGTGTTCATTTTGGGGGACAGCCTAGGGTTTGTTGTTGTAGCGGGGTGTTCATTTTGGGGGACAGCCGAAGGTTTGTTGTTGTAGCGGGGTGTTCATTTTTGGGGACAGCCTAGGGTTTGTTGTTGTAGTGGGGTGTTCATTTTGGGGGACAGCCTAGGGTTTTTTGTTGTCGTGGGGTGTTCATTTTGGGGGACAGCCTAGGGTTTGTTGTTGTAGCGGGGTGTTCATTTTGGGGGACAGCCGAAGGTTTGTTGTTGTAGCGGGGTGTTCATTTTTGGGGACAGCCTAGGGTTTTTTGTTGTCGTGGGGTGTTCATTTTGGGGGACAGCCTAGGGTTTGTTGTTGTAGCGGGGTGTTCATTTTGGGGGACAGCCGAAGGTTTGTTGTTGTAGCAGGGTGTTCATTTTGGGGGACAGCCTAGGGTTTGTTGTAGCGGGGTGTTCATTTTGGGGGACAGCCTAAGGTTTGTTGTTGTAGCGGGGGTGTTCATTCTTGGGGACAGCCTAGGGTTTGTTGTTGTCGTGGGGTTATTCATTCTTGTTACCACCAGCACCTGGCATTGTCAACATTTAGTGTAGGGCGGTAGGGTATGTAGAGGGACTAGCTGGCCACTAGTAGTGTTGGTGGTGACAGGGTATGTAGTGGTAATGGTGGTGAAAGTGGTAGTGGTGGTAGGTTGAGGGTATGTATTGTCAGGTGAAGGCACAAGATGGTGGTGAAGTAAAAGCTATCATGTTGAACTGTGTGTGTGGCAGGAGGGGGAGTCTGGTGATGGTGTGGGTGGTAATTATAGCAGAGAAAGAATGCTCTCCATGCACCTCCCCACCAATCAGGTCACAATGGGCAGAAGCAGAGGTGGAGGGGCAATGATAATAATGGCAATAGTGGAGGAGTGTGGGTGAGGTGGGGGAGGGAGTTGAAGCTATTTGTATCTACTGTGTGGTGTATAGCTTTGTGAATGTAGTGGCTACCCACCACCACCACCCTTAATAGTTGACAGTTTTACTGTTCACACAACAGCTGTGGGGGTGGAGGGAGAGGGGTCACATAAAAAAATAAAATAAAGCATTTGACAAAGATGACATCGACAACCTTCACTTGATGATGATGGTTATGATGGTGATGATGATGGTGGCAATGATCATGGTTATGATGGTAATGATGATGGTGGTTATGATGATGATAGTTATGATGATGATAGTTATGATGATGATGGTTATGATAAGGATGGTTATGATGGTTATGGTTATGATGGTTATGGTTATGATGGTTATGGTTATGATGGTTATGATGATGATGGTGATGGTGGTGATGATGGTGATGATGATGACAGTGGTGATGATGGTTATGATGGTGGCTATAATGATGATGATGGTTATGATGATGATGACAGTGGTGATGATGGTTATGATGGTTATGGTGATGATGACATTAACAATAGTTTCTTAACCCCCACCCACTGTCTCCTCTCAGCCCCTAATTTTCTATCTTCTATATCCCCCAATCTCCAGTTTTGTTACCTAAACCAACAGAGGGGGGGGGGGGCAGAGGGAGGAGGGCATTAGAATAACAACTGTGTAGAGCTTCCCCTTTCAAAGATGTTGGATGAAGGGCTGGGTGGCTGGAGGGGTTGATGAAGGGCTGGGTGGCTGGAGGGGTTGATGAAGGGCTGGGTGGCTGGAGGGGTGGTGCTTAATGTGGTGTTGTGAGTGGGCTGTGTTGAAATTGTGAGTATCTCAGGTGAATAAGTGAGTAGTACTTAATTTGGTTGGTATGTGCATGCTGCTGCTGCTTGTATGTGCATGCTGCTGGTGGTATGTGCATGCTGGTGGTATGTATGTGTCGCTGTTGGTGGTATGTGCATGCTGCTGTTGTTATGAGCATGTTGCTGCTGGTATGTATATGTTGCCGTTGGTGCAAGCATGTTGCTGTCGTTATGTGCATGCTGCTGTTGTTATGAGCATGTTGCTGCTGGTATGTGCATGCTGCTGTTATGAGCATGCTGCTGCTGGTATGTATATGCTGCTGTTATGAGCATGCTGCTGCTGGTATGTATATGCTGCTGTTATGTGCATGCTGCTGCTGGTATGTATATGCTGCTGTTATGTGCATGCTGCTGCTGGTATGTACATGTTGCTGCTGGTATGTATATGTTGCCGTTGGTGCAAGCATGTTGCTGTCGTTATGTGCATGCTGCTGCTGGTATGAGAATGTTGCTGTTGGTATGTGGTGTGCGTGTTGGTGTTTAAAGAAAGTTACCCCATTTAAAAAAAAAAAGAAAATATAAGATAATGATAGCATTCCATCTACAACTTTCATCTGACAGGGTAGATCGGTGTGTGTGTTGCCTAAGGGTGTGTGTGTATCATGCCTGAGTGTGTGTGTGTTGCCTAAATATGTGTGTATGTTGCCTAAGGGTGTGTGTGTATGATGCCTAAGTGCGTGTGTGTGTTGAAGGCTATTTTGAATGAGTGTATGTGTGTTGCTTATACGTGTAATGTGCCTGTATATTATGTTTGAATGTATGTTGCGTGTACATAGGACCAAGAAAGACCAGGGGAAGTGCATAACACCATCACAACTTTCGTGTTCTGATGTTCCCACTCAGCTACACTTATGCCCTTCTCACCCTATCTAGGTGTTCTGTAGTTCCCCCTCAGCTACACTTATGCCCTTCTCACCCTATCTAGGTGTTCTGTAGTTCCCCCTCAGCTACACTTATGCCCTTCTCACCCTATCTAGGTGTTCTGTAGTTCCCCCTCAGCTACACTTATGCCCTTCTCACCCTATCTAGGTGTTCTGTAGTTCCCCCTCAGCTACACTTATGCCCTTCTCACCCTATCTAGGTGTTCTGTAGTTCCCCCTCAGCTACACTTATGCCCTTCTCACCCTATCTAGGTGTTCTGTAGTTCCCCCTCAGCTACACTTATGCCCTTCTCACCCTATCTAGGTGCTCTGTATTCCCCCCTCAGGTACACTTATGCCCTTCTCACCCTATCTAGCTGTTCTGTAGTTCCCCCTCAGCTACACTTATGCCCTTCTCACCCTATCTAGGTGTTCTGTAGTTCCCCCTCAGCTACACTTATGCCCTTCTCACCCTATCTAGGTGTTCTGTAGTTCCCCCTCAGCTACACTTATGCCCTTCTCACCCTATCTAGGTGTTCTGTAGTTCCCCCTCAGCTACACTTATGCCCTTCTCACCCTATCTAGGTGTTCTGTAGTTCCCCCTCAGCTACACTTATGCCCTTCTCACCCTATCTAGGTGTTCTGTAGTTCCCCCTCAGCTACACTTATGCCCTTCTCACCCTATCTAGGTGTTCTGTAGTTCCCCCTCAGCTACACTTATGCCCTTCTCACCCTATCTAGGTGTTCTGTAGTTCCCCCTCAGCTACACTTATGCCCTTCTCACCCTATCTAGGTGCTCTGTATTCCCCCCTCAGGTACACTTATGCCCTTCTCACCCTATCTAGCTGTTCTGTAGTTCCCCCTCAGCTACACTTATGCCCTTCTCACCCTATCTAGGTGTTCTGTATTCCCCCCTCAGGTACACTTATGCCCTTCTCACCCTATCTAGGTGTTCTGTATTCCCCCCTCAGCTACACTTATGCCCTTCTCACCCTATCTAGGTGTTCTGTAGTTCCCCCTCAGCTACACTTATGCCCTTCTCACCCTATCTAGGTGTTCTGTAGTTCCCCCTCAGCTACACTTATGCCCTTCTCACCCTATCTAGGTGTTCTGTAGTTCCCCCTCAGCTACACTTATGCCCTTCTCACCCTATCTAGGTGCTCTGTATTCCCCCCTCAGGTACACTTATGCCCTTCTCACCCTATCTAGCTGTTCTGTAGTTCCCCCTCAGCTACACTTATGCCCTTCTCACCCTATCTAGGTGTTCTGTATTCCCCCCTCAGCTACACTTATGCCCTTCTCACCCTATCTAGGTGTTCTGTAGTTCCCCCTCAGCTACACTTATGCCCTTCTCACCCTATCTAGGTGTTCTGTAGTTCCCCCTCAGCTACACTTATGCCCTTCTCACCCTATCTAGGTGTTCTGTAGTTCCCCCTCAGCTACACTTATGCCCTTCTCACCCTATCTAGGTGTTCTGTAGTTCCCCCTCAGCTACACTTATGCCCTTCTCACCCTATCTAGGTGCTCTGTATTCCCCCCTCAGGTACACTTATGCCCTTCTCACCCTATCTAGCTGTTCTGTAGTTCCCCCTCAGCTACACTTATGCCCTTCTCACCCTATCTAGGTGCTCTGTATTCCCCCCTCAGGTACACTTATGCCCTTCTCACCCTATCTAGCTGTTCTGTAGTTCCCCCTCAGCTACACTTATGCCCTTCTCACCCTATCTAGCTGTTCTGTAGTTCCCCCTCAGCTACACTTATGCCCTTCTCACCCTATCTAGCTGTTCTGTAGTTCCCCCTCAGCTACACTTATGCCCTTCTCACCCTATCTAGGTGTTCTGTAGTTCCCCCTCAGCTACACTTATGCCCTTCTCACCCTATCTAGGTGTTCTGTAGTTCCCCCTCAGGTACACTTATGCCCTTCTCACCCTATCTAGGTGTTCTGTAGTTCCCCCTCAGCTACACTTATGCCCTTCTCACCCTATCTAGGTGTTCTGTAGTTCCCCCTCAGCTACACTTATGCCCTTCTCACCCTATCTAGGAGATGATGGAAATCTGAAAAAAATAACCCTTTCAAAAAAAAAAAAAGAAATGGGATGAGGCCACAGATCTGTGCCAAATAATAATTCTTACTAATATTGGCGCAAGGCCAGCAATTTGGAGGAAGAGGAATGGCGGCTATATTGACCTTGGTACTTTATTTTATTGACACTGGAAATATGAAAGGCAAAGTTGACTTCGGCGAGATTTGAACTCAGAACGAAGGAATTCGTAACTAAATACCACAAAGCATTAAAGTACCAGTAATACACTGGGTAATTGCTGGCCTTGTGCCTAACGTAGAAACAATTATGTCCCACATTCCAACAATACTGCCAATCCACCTCCTTTAAAATGATAACAGATTAGAGGAAAGGGAGAGTTGATTAAATCAACCCTAGCTTAACTGGTATTTCATTTTATCGTCCCCTAAAAAGATTGAAAAGCAAAGTTAACTTCGGAAGGATTTGAACTGAGGAATGTAAAGAGCGTCGAACAAATACTGCTAAGCATTTCTCCAACACTAACTCCTCACAATCCACCGCTCTATATGTGCCAAATAAAAAATGATAATAAGTAGCCGACCTGGTCGTAACCTCTGACCTTTACAGTTCAAATGTCTCAAGCCGAGTCCTCAACTCCTCCACACATTTACTCCATCAAGTGAAATATTTAAGTTATTAAAGCGATGACGATGATGATGATGATGATAATTATTTAAGACAGTAATTATCAATTTTAAATATCTACGATTGTCTAGGTCGGCTTGATTTTCACTTCCCATCTCTTTAGTGAAGTTCAGCCTCCTGAGATGAGCCTTCATTACCTCTCTCTCTCTCTCTCTCTCTCACAGGTTCCTTTCTCCACGTCCATTACTTGGTACATATTTTTTTACCCAACTGTCATCTTCTATACACATGTCTATAGAAGCCCA
>OZ024747.1:6385675-6400675 GCA_964016885.1 Eledone cirrhosa
ATCTATACATGTGTATAAATATCTATCTATACATGTGTATATATATATCTATCTATACATGTGTATAAATATCTATCTATACATGTGTATATATATATCTATCTTTACATGTGTATATATATATACATGTGTGTATATCTAAATATACATGTGTGTATCTATATACATGTGTGTATCTATATACATGTGTGTATCTATATACATATGTGTATATAAATACATGTATATAAATATGTGTATATATATATACACATATGTATATATATATACACATATGTATATATATATACACATATGTATATATATATACACATATGTATATATATATATACACATATGTATATATATATACACACATGTATATATATACATGTGTACATATATACACGTGTATATATATACATGTGTATCTATATACATATGTGTATCTATATACATATGTGTATCTATATACATATGTGTATCTATATACATATGTGTATCTATATACATATGTGTATCTATATACACGTGTGTATCTATATACACGTGTGTATCTATATACACGTGTGTATATATATACACGTGTGTATATATATACACGTGTGTATATATATACATGTGTGTATATATATACATGTGTGTATATATATACATGTGTGTATATATATACATGTGTGTATATATACACATGTGTGTATATATACACATGTGTGTATATATACACATGTGTGTATATATATACATGTGTATATATACATCTATATTATTCATCTATAGTAAAGAGAAGTAGCGGTAGATGTTATTTTTTTATAAAGACCTACCGTTAACCTTCTATCATTTGCTATCGAAACGGCAGGAGCTTAACCGTAGGGCATAGAACCCTTATAAAATCGATACATATACACAGGCAAGTGCGATATCATATATATATATATATATATATATATATATATATATATATATCCATGTCCAATTATATAAACATAAAAAGAGGAGGGAACTGTTTCTACTTTAGGCACAAGGCCAGCAAATACCCAGTGTATTACTGGTACTTTATTTTATCGACTCCGTAAGGATGAAAGGCAAAGTGAACCTCGGCGGGATTTGAACTCACTGCCAATCCATCGCAACGGTAGTTATATTGTGTTCTCAAGTTCTTTATTGTTGTTGGTGTCTTTAAGAAAGGCATGAACATCACCTAATCTTCCCATATTTCTTCTCTCTTCTATTTAAACATAAGTAAATCAATAGTTTCCGTAAGTTTATTATAATTATTTTCTGTTATCCGATACTGTGGAGGACTAAAACCAACACACCCAGTATTTAGTTAAGACACATGATTAGAATGTACAGACCTATGTATGACTGTATAGCAATATATATGTATTAGTATGTATGTATATATGCGTGTGTGTATATATATATGAACATTTCCTGATCCCGACGGCTGAGCTCCTGCCATTTCAACAGCTAGATCCGAACAGTTCGAATCTAGCTGTTGAAACGGCAAGAGCTCAGTCGTCGGGGTCCTGAATTATTACATATTACCCACTCTACTACCCCCAAATATCGAGTACTCTGGTGAGTAATGGTCTAACTGGTTGTTACTGCATCCATTCTGATATATATATAAGAGAGAGGGAGAAAGAGAGAAATGGATTTCCTGATGATTTCCTTCGACTGAAACAGTTCTAGTCCTGTAGAAACCATTTCTATATTAAATATTTATACTCTGCTATGTATTGAGTACCTTACTTACTGTGGTTACCCCCGATTGAACCCGGGATACACACACACATATGTGTGTGTGTGCGTAGACACATCACACACAGGCATAAATACAGCATGTGTATTGTGTATAGTGATAAAAGTGATGTCTGTGTCTCTGTGAGAGAGAGAGAGAAAGAGAGACGTATATACACATCCCATCACAAAAATGTAGAAAAACTGTTAGACGTACTAAATACACAACAAAGGTGTCATACGACCACACTAGATGGGCTGAAGGAATATATCGCCATTAATAAGAGAACATCAAATATAAAATACCAAACACACATATGGCTAGGGCAGAACTACTAGTTTATACTAGGAAGACCTTTTTTTAACTTAGTACTTCCATAACATTAAAGAAAAGGTTTAAGCTGGACAGCGGTCATATTTTTTAAAACATATATGTGTGTGTATATATGTGTGTGTGTGTGTGTATATATATATATATATATATATATATATATATGTGTGTATGTATATATATGTATGTGTGTGTATGTATATATATGTATGTGTGTGTATGTTTATATATATGTGTGTGTATGTATATATATGTGTGTGTATGTATATATATGTATGTGTGTGTATGTTTATATATATGTGTGTGTATGTATATATATGTGTGTGTATGTATATATATGTATGTGTGTGTATGTATGTGTATGTATATATATGTGTGTGTGCATGTATATATATATATATTTGTGTGTGTGTGTATGTATATATATGTGTGTGTGTGTATGTATATATATATGTGTGTATGTATATATACATATATGTGTATATATATATATGTGTGTGTGTATATATATATATAAATGTGTGTGTGTGTATATATCTGTATATAATAGGTATGTGTGTGCGTGTATATGTGTATATATATATATAACAGATACATCTGTTATTGCATATAACAACAACAAAGAGAACAGTGAATGAGTGAGAGAGACATTCCGATATACTCACGAATAAAGTTTTGTAATAATTCTTAAAGAGAGGAAATCCATGCGGTTTGCCGTCGTCTCTGCTGCCACCACCAACATCGGTAATCCTGATAGCTGGCGATGAGCCATCGTCCCTACGTTCGGTGGTTTTAAAACCGTAAGTTTTGTTGTTGAAAGGGAAAAATTCGGACAAAGGAAGAGACATACAGCCGAGTCCCTGGCTAAAAGTGAGTAGCAGAATCCCAGAGATGAGAATATAATTGTAGAAGTGAGTGAATTGGCGGAACGTTATGGCTGTTGTCTTCAACACATCTGAACACATTACTAAACTCCCGACTCGGCATGAAACGGCAGCGGCGCTCGGCAAGACCACCACCACACGCTGTAGTAGTGCAGTAACAACATTTACATCCTAATGCCGGCAGATGGAGATATAAGAGAGATAGTAGCAACGACGACGGACAATAATAACACGACTGGGTCACCGACGAGCCCCAGGTTACAACTGTCAGAGCCGTTGGTGGGTACCTAGCCACGGATCCTGTGGGTAACCGCCAACTCTCAGCTCTATTGTTATCGGCGTCGTTAAAACACCTTGTCTCACCTTCCTGTTTCTCGAATGCTATGTGGTTGTTATTACAAATGTTTACAGATTTACTGGTGATTGTGCACGATCGTAATATTAATAATAATAGAAATAATAATGGTAAATACAGTGGTAGCGCCGATATTGCTACTACTACTGCTGCTACTGTAGTGGTTGCCTGTTTGGCAAGGCACCACAATACCAAACTGGCGAGCAGTGAGCAACAGTCGGTAAGTTTGTAAAGTTTTGCCGAATTCACGAAGACATTGGCATAGCTGTTACTGTGGAGCTGGTTGTAGCTTGTCAGTCGTAAAATACAGTTAGCGTAGATATAGTAGTAATAATAATGGTAGTGATGGTGGTAGTGGTAGTAATAGTAGTTGTAGTAGAAATGGTAATAAGATCCTTTGTCAAGTTTTTTCTTTTTACCGTTGTTTCTTTCGTCCTTCGCTACCAGTTCTGTTGCTCTCATGTCGCTGAACTCCTGTTGATGCTGTTACTGTTTATGTTGGTCACTAGTAAAGAGGCTTGAATCCTAGCCAGTAGAGGGTAAGAAGATCTTTGTCCTGTCCTGACAACTCGGAACGGACTAGGCCGGTAACGGCCGTCCATCAGTAAAGTAAAGTAGTTTTAGAGATATAACTTTAGTGAATGACTGATGTGTGAATGTGTGAGACTTTGACTAATGAATAGTGGAAGGAGGAAGGATACAGTGCGACGGTGGAAGGCGGAGGAAGGGTACACGTATAAGTGAGTGTGAGAGAGAGCGATAAAGGAAAGGGAAGAGTAAAGTCTAAGTTAGTGATATACACAAAGAGGTGAAGAAGGAGGCGGAGTGTGTGATATAGTGATTGATATAGAGAGGGGGAAAAATTTATTTAAGTGAGGAAAAGGAAATTTAGAAGATGAAGAAAAACTGAAAAGATGAGTATATATACATATATATATATATATATATATATATATATATATTTATATGTATATATATATTTATATGTATATAAAGAGAGAGAAAGAGCGAAAGAGTGTGTGTGAATATATATTAAAGATAGTGAGACAAATGAAGCCAGATAAAAAAAGAAAATGTGAGAAAAATGCGAGAATAATAGGAGAAAGTGAAAGAAAATGAGATAGTAAGAAACTGAGAGAGAGGGAGAACGGGGTTGAGCAAAACTACAAGGGAGGGAAATATATGAGAGATATAATGAGAGAGAGAGAGGGAAGATAGAGGAAAAACTAAGTAAGAAGTAAGAAAAAGTCGAACTAGTAGAGAAAGAAGGTATGGGAAAGAAGGAGAGAAAATATTTGAGGTGAAAAATTTCAAAGAAAGTAGTTTTATGTAAATAATAGAAAAAAGGGAACCCCCTCTCTCTCTCTCTCTCTCTCTCTCTCTCTCTCTCTCTCTCTCTCTCTCTCTCTCTCTCTCTCTCTCTCTGTATGTAGTATATATGTATGTATATATGTTTGTATATGTATGTATATGTATCTGTATATATCTATGTTTATATATGTATGTTTATATATGTATGTTTATATATATATATATATATATATTTATTTATTTATTTAAATAACAGATTAAAGTTTAAGCAAAGAATCGGTGCTTTCACTACTATTACTACTATATATATATATATATATATATATATATATATATATATATATATATATATATATATATATTTATATATATATATATATAATATATATAGTAGATATTTATGTTTGCGTTTACAAAAGTGAGGAAAATATTCAATAATTATTGGACGTCAATTTGTCAAAATCTCTATATAATATTCTCTCTCATTCTCTCCCTATATATATATATATATATATATATATATATATACAGAGAGAGAGAGAGAGAGAGAGAGTGTGTGGGGGGGGTGTATATGCGTGAGTTTCTCTAAAAATGGAATTCGAGGAAAAGTTAAAGTACTTAATGCATAGAACTGATTATATATATATACATTCGGTTCTATGCATTAAGTAGTTTAACTTAATATATATATATTTCAGTGTCGTCTATATATATATATATATATATATATATATATATATTTATATACCATGATGATTTCTACCGAATGAAACAGATCTAGTCCTGTAGAAGCCATTTCTATATTAAATATTTATACTCTGCTATGTATTGAGTACCTTACATACTGTGGTTACCCCGATTGAACCCGGGAGATATATATATATATATATATATATATATATATATATATCAGAGGGGAGAGAGAGAGAGAGATAAAGAAAGACGTATGTCGATAGTCTATGAGGAAAGAGACTTATTGATAAACTATAAGGGGAGACGGCTATAGGCGGATAGAGAAATGGATATATAACTTATATATTCATTACTCTCTCTCTCTCATATATATATATATATATATAAAATAAACAAGCTGGTTTCATTTGTACATCCCTATTTATTTTGTTATACGTATTTCAAAGACGTATCAGCTGCCCTACATGTTCTCTTCAGACAAAAATCCAGACAAGATGTAAATATCCATTGATATGTTATCGGTCATACGTGTTATATATATATATATATATATATATATATATATATATATATATATATATATAAATATATATATATATATATATATATATATATATAAGTTAAAACAATGAAATAAATAATCAAGTCATTATAAATAGACTTCAATGTATTATCATGACCTAGAAACGATCGTAAAGCAGTGAAGTATATTTCTAATGAATTGATTTTTTATTTCATTGTTTTAACTTATATCATGACTCTGTTTTCCTTTTAATGTTTAATTGTTTTCCGGGATTTATTTTAACCTACAACATTTTCAACATATGGATTACATTGAGTTCTTCATGCAGACTAGACCCCACAACTTACCGTGGATATCTCTGTATATATATATATATATATATATATATATATATATATATATATATGACAGAATGAATATACATGGCATATATATATATATATATATATATATATATATATATATATATATATGCCATGTATATTCATTCTGTCATTACTACTACAGAGGTCCGACGAGCTATTGATTCCAGAGTCGGGCCAGATCGATACAGATCGAACCTTGAGCTGATCAGTAGCGAAACGCGCGTCACCAACCATTAAACGTAATAAAATAGTAACCAGTTGTCCTTGTATTGTGGATTGGCAGTCGATAAAATGTGTATCAGTCGATAAAATAAAAAAAAAGTATTCTGGTCTATATGATTGAATGAACCCCTTCAGGGCTATGCCCCAGCATGACCGTAGTCTATTGACTGAAATAAGTTAAAGAGTAAAGGTCCTCGTTGAGATTTATACTAATCTGGATTTCTCCTTTGATCCATTTCGACCCAATTGCGTTGTTCTGACCGATTCAGAGCACCCGTTACAGTTTTAAGATGGGGGAGGGGTTTTGCCTGTCATCCTTATAGGGTCAATAAAATAAAGTACCAGTAATACACTGGGTAATTGCTGGCCTTGTGCCAAAAATAGAAACAATTATTAGGGCAGAGGGTCGGATGCCATGTTTTTCAGCATTGAGTTATGGCCCCTTGCAGTCTGTGTTCAAATCCCGCCGAGGTTAACTTTGCCTTTCATCCTCACAGGGTCGATAAAATAAGGTTCCAGTAATGCACTGGGGGTTATTAAGGTACTAGTTAACTACTGGGGTAGATATAATTGATTTACCCCCTCTTCTCCAAATTGCTGGCCTTGTGTCTACATCAAAAACCATTATTATTCATATCAGAGTTTGTCATTTAAATCAGCGGACAACAACCTTTTTGCGCCACGGACTGGTGTCATGCAAAACATGGGGGTGGGGGTCGGCATCGGTCACGTGCATAACAACAAAAGACAATGAACAATAAAGTGCGGAAAAGAGGCACAAACGGAAGTGGTCATTTTTCAAAATGAAATATCCGCTAGACCACGATAGTCAATAAAATAGGAAAAAAAGAAGGTTTTTATTCTTTTTGTGCGACCCACCCAGTACCAAATGATCCACGACCCGGTACTGGTCCGCGGGTTGCTGGTTGGGGACCACTGATTTAGATAATTATTGCTTCTTTTCATTATGGATGTAATTTGGATTAATTTAAATTTCTTTGCTAACTAAATTATAGTTAAAATGTTAATGACCTCTTTACTACTTGACCTTCATGCAGCAGGCATCCCTGGGTATTTTCCTCCAGTCATTATAATCTTTCTTCGCCAGTTCTCCGTCAACCTATCACTCTCTCTTCTAACTGCAGTCTCATCTCACCATTGCCCCATTGAGATGTACCCCATCCACCCATTAATCACGACTGACCATGTTTTTTACACCTGAAAAGATTCTCTTGAAGGCACAGGCCCGGGCAAGGTTTTCATTGTAGAAGACCAGTAGTCGCTCACGCATGTAAGTCTCCCCCCTTCTTGGTACCAATGACTTCATAGGGGAACTCAAAATACAGAGGACCGTAAAGGATACTTCAATGGAACACGTCTGGTGCATTAACAATACCAATGGACTGGGACTTTATTTATCGAACCCAAAAGGATGAAAAGTAAAGTTGACCACGACAGGAGTTGAACTCGGAATGCGGGGAGCCGAGGAAAATATCACATGATATTTTGTTCGATGCTCTCTAGCGTCTCTACTACACAAACTTCCTCTATTTAACTATATAAACATTTCTCTACAGGCATCATCATCCTTCCTCAACATAGACCTGGAAAACATCCTGTAATAGGATAGCGAAAAACCTAGTTTCAATTCTTCAATGGAGCCCAAAACCCCAGACATTAAATAAACCTAAGAAGACAAACCCCAAATATTACATTCAAACGATGAGTGTTCCACTTGTTTGACCAGTTAATGTGTCTGTAGAAAGGCCGACATTATTCAATGTAACTGCCTTTTATTTTTCAAGATGGTGCGATTTTAGCGAGATTTGGTTGCTGTTGCTAGCCGGTTGAGTAGCCATGTTGAAGTACCATCGTTGAGCTCATTTACCATTGGCAATATTGGTACAAGGTCGGACGCCATGCTTTGCAGCATAGAGTTACGGCCCTTCATAATCTGAGTTCAAACCCCGCCGAGGTTAACTTTGCCTTTCATCCTTACGAGGTCGATAAAATAAAGTACCAGTAATGCACTGAGGTCGATTTAATCGACTTTCCCCTCCCTCAAATTACTGGCCTTGGGCTATACTTGAAATAATTATTATCCCACCAGGGCTCAAATCCCTTCAAGGTTAACTTTGCGTTTTATCATTACGGGGTCGATAAAATAAAGTACCAGTAATGTACTGGGATAATTGCTAGCCTTGTGCCAAAAGTAGAAACAATTATCCAATACGGCTTCCTCCTTTTTTTTTTTTTTTTTTTTCAAGATAGAAGATTTGGTTGCTATTTTTAGCCGTTTCTGTCGACCATGTAGAGGCACTTTCGTTGGCGTCAGTTACGTTTATGACCGTGTCACTTAATCACCTACGGCAAATAGCGATTATTGTGGATTGTACGCGTAGACAGATTAACTGAGTGGATTGTGTGCAGAAATAACGATGACATGACATCACACAATTTTTGCCAACTTGTTACCTGCATACAAAAAGAAAAAATAAACTCAGTAAAGTCGTAAAAGTAAATAAAAAAAAAGTTATTTATAAATGTGTTTTTTTCTTCTGTTTTGTTACAAATCTTGACGTATTTTTCGTTTTAATTCTTTTTCAACTTGCACATGAATTCAGCAATCTCCGGCAATCTCCGGCAATCGCCGTATATAATCGGGCAATAAAAATGAAAGTACGTGATCGATCTGTATATATAAATTCTGAATGATTTATTAGTAAAAGAGTCTGATTGTAATCGATAAATATGAATCTTCTTCTTCTTGATAGGGTCGTGGGGACAGTGTCCTCAAAACCTCCTTCTAGTGGGTCCTGTCAGAAGCAACCATCTCCAACTGATACGGCTGGATCCCCAAGCAAGACCAGCCAAGCTCATGGATGTCTACCCCTAGGTTTCCTACCATTTGGTTTTGTCTGTAAAATCTGTCCAGCGATTCTTTCCTGAGACGTTCTAACCACATGCCATAGTATCTGTTATATAAAGTTACCATTTATATAACAGATACGTTTAGAAGCATACGTTTGCCAATGTGAGCAACAGTAGAGATAAATACATAAAAATGTATAAATGTATTTTTTAAAATATTACGCCTGTATTTAACTAAAACGATTCATTATATTGCTTATGTACATTCATTACAGATATAGTACCAATTAAAGCAACTAAATGAGAAGAAGGAAACAAAAGCGTTTGAGAAAAAGATAAGAGATTTCCATAAATGTTTATTCAATTCATCAATGAAGAAAGTAAGAAATGAAAATGTAACTTCGTACAAACGCTATATGTATTTGCGATTACTTTTGTGAGTAAACATATATAAGAGCCGAAGTACTTGCTTGAGCGGAGTTTCTTCTCTGAAGACCTTCTGCTGACTAGCTCTTGCTTGAGCGGAGTTTCTTCTCTGAAGACTTTCTGTTGTCTAGCTCTTGCTTGAGCGGGGTTTCTTCTCTGAAGACCTTCTGCTGACTAGCTCTTGCTTGAGCGGAGTTTCTTCTCTGAAGACTTTCTGTTGTCTAGCTCTTGCTTGAGCGGCGTTTCTTCTCTGAAGACCTTCTGTTGTCTAGCTCTTGCTTGAGCGGAGTTTCTTCTCTGAAGACCTTCTGTTGTCTAGCTCTTGCTTGAGCGGGGTTTCTTCTCTGAAGACCTTCTGCTGACTAGCTCTCCTGAGAGGTTTTTCTTTTTTTGTTATCACTATGCCTGAGTCTATACGATGGCACTCTCTTCTCCGTTCGTTTGTCTACAGACCTGTCAACTCCCCCGTTTGACGGGGAGATCTCCCACCCTCTTTGGGATGGGTGAAAGATGTCTTCTCTTGTGAAAATGGGTATAGCTTTCATTATCTAAAGTCTCCCAATTTTGCCTCATTTTCCCCCGATTCTCGGCACTTTTTTTCATGGTACTCCTCGTTTAGGTTTTTAGAGGTTGGCAGGTCTGTGTCTATCATTGTTTACCTGCCATTTCGATCAGTATATATACATCTCCTTCAACCCATATATTAATTCTCTCTCTCTCTCTCTCTCTCTCTCTCTCTCTCTCTCTCTCTCTCTCTCTCTCTCTCATATATATATATATTGTCCAGCGTGACATCTAATATATAGCCAACCAACCAATACATCAGGTATTATATATTAGAGATTCAAAAGATCTGAGCACCCTATGAGATGTGAACCTAGTAACTTATTGATGCCCTGGCCCCAACATTTACCTTTGATGTGTGCCTTTAATGAGGGTGACCACTTTTTTTAAATAGAACTCCTTTACTTTTTCTATCAACACGCTTCGCTATACTTAACTGTAAATGTAAAACATTTACATACACATACATGCATAGACATACAAACATACGTAAATTAACGTAGAGAGAGAGAGAGAGAGAGAGAGAGAGAGAGAGAGAGAGAGAGAGAGCAGCTCTTTTTTCAGGCATGTGTTGAAAAACAGAAAAAAGAAAATAACGTTAAGCTTTTAAAATTTACAGATTTCTTCATATTCTTCGTAACACTAAAACTGTATAACAGAAAGAGTTTTCAGAGACGTGTAACAGCTGTACACACACACACACGCACGCACGCACGCACGCACGCACGCACGCACGCACGCACGCACGCACGCACGCACGCACGCACGCACGCACGCACGCACGCACGCACGCACGCACACACACACACACACACACACACACACACACACACACACACACACACACACACACACACAATTTGACTTATTACCAAACGGTTTCGTAGCCGTAAATACGAGCTCTTTCAGATCCGACACATGTATATCTATAGAATCATTAACATTTCATCTCTATTTGCAATTTATTATTTTCAGTATCGGTAGAGGGTCGGACGCCATGCTTTGCAGCATAGAGTTACGGTCCTTTACGGTCTGAGTTCAAATCCCGCCGAGATTAACTTTGCCTTTCATCCTTACGGGATCGATAAAATAAAGTACCAGTAATGCACTGAGATAATTGCTGGCCTTGTGCCTAAAGTAGAAGCAATTATTTTGGGTGTGAAATTGGGTAAATGGAAATTGTATAAAAATTCGTTGGATGGACTGTATATGTAATTCAAAGGGTCGGCCTTCTCACACACAATGTCCAACAGAATCTCCCTGAGAATTATGTTAAGAATGTACGTGTCTGCAGAATATTAAACGAATGATTAATGGATTAATTAGCTGTAATAATTAAACTGAGATGGTGAATTGGCAGAGTCGTTAGAACGTCGGGTAGAATGTTTTGCAGCATTTATTTCTGGCTCTCTACTCTAACAGCTTAAATCTCGCCGAGGTCAACTTTGCCTTTCATCCATTCGAAGTCGATAAAAAAAAGTACCAGTAATGCACTGGTGTCAATTATTCCTCTATATCTCTTCTCTCACTCTCTCTCTCTCTCTCTACCCTTCACTGGAAGAAATATGGTGTACTATACACATACTATTGGAGAGGAGATGGACTCCACCAAGTTTGAAAAAATGTCCTAGAGACGCCGTCAATATGGCGCCCCCACGACTCCCTCAGGAGTTAAGGGACCATGCATGCATGTACACACACACACACACACACACACACACACACACATATATATATCAGAATGGATGCAGTAACAGCCATTACTCATCAGAGTACTCGATACTTGGAGTAGTAGAGTGGGTAATATAAAGAATTCGGGACACCGACGGCTGAGCTCTTCTGTTTCAACAGTTAGATCCGAACTGTTCGGCTCTAACTGTTGAAACGGCAGGAGCTCAGCCGTCCCGAATATATATACATACATATACATATATATATATATATATATATATATATATATATATATATATATATATATATATATATATATATATATATACATACATATAACTTTGATAGGTTTCGGCCAGTATTGGCCCAGGCCATGTCTAAATATATATATATATATATATAACGAAGGAAATGTGGTAAGGAACCAGGTGGACCATAACGCACCAAAGTACTCAATACTTAGGGTAGTAGAGTGGGTAATAGGAACGAGTAGGACCCCGACGGCTGAGCTCAAGCCGTTTCGACGGCTAATTCTGGACGCATATTGTTATATATATATATATATATATATATATATATATATATATATATATATAACAATGATATATAACAAACATATAATAAATGGAAACTATATTTATAAAACCATTTTTATTCTATTATATATATTCCAAGGGTACCAAAACTTTGGTACGCTCTCATCAGATAAAATACAAAGTTTGTTTTATAAATATTGACATATCCAGGAAGGAGGTCTTAACGGTTCGAGTTTTTCCTGGAAAAACTCGAACCGTTAAGATCTCCTATATATGAAGTTTCATACAGTTAACATGTATGTGCGACCATTGATTTCGGGGTCCAGTTATGGCCACCACTGTCTATTAGAGGAGACTCTTCCAAACTGACCCCACATCGGGCACTAGAACTAATATATAAATAATGTGTGTAGATGTGTGTGTGTGTGCGTGAGAGTGCGCGTAAAGGAAAATGTATATGTGCTTATGTAATAAGATGAGGAGAAAGTATTTGTACATGTGTATGTGTGAGTATATGTGTGTGTGTATATATATATATATATAGATGGATAGATAGATATAAGATTAAGAAAGTGTATGTGTGTATGAGAGTGTCTGTAACATACACATTAAGAGGGCGTATACAAAAGTATGTGACCATGAGATTGTGTATGTACATATGTGAGAATACACAGTTGTTTGAAAGTGTGTGATAGTATGTGTATATGTATGTTTGCATTCAACGGTGTGTATGTGTTTTTAGTGAGCATGTATGTTGTAGAAGAAAAGTGTATGTGTGAGTGTGTGTGTGTATGTGTATGTATGCGTGTGTGACTGTGTGTGTGTGTGTGTTGGTACGTTAAAAAATATAGTGTAAGTGCATGGAGAAAGAGAGGACTTGAGTATAAGTATCAGAGAGAGAGAGTATAATGAGAGAGAGAGAGAGAGTGAGAGTATAATGAGAGAGAGAGAAAAAGTATAATGAGAGAGAGAAAGACTATAACAAGAGAGAGAGAGAGAGTAACCGGCAAGGCAGGCGTTAACCAAACTAACATACCAAGTTTCCCTGACAACTAGGTCACGAGACCACTTTCCGTTTTATTTTCCCCTCACTCTCTTTCTCTCTCTCTCTCTCTCTCACTCACTCTCTCTCTTCTTCATTCTCCTTATAAACTTTTTCTCATTCTACTTAGCTTCTTTCTCTCTCTCTCTCTCTCTCTCTCTTCCCTCACTACTCTTAATAATTTTTCCGTTTTACTTCTCGCACTCCTCCTTCTTCCTGACTCTCTCTCTCTCTCTCTCTCTCTCTCTCTCTCTCTCTCTCTCTCTCTCTCTCTCTCTCTCTCACATATATATATATATAAACTTGCTTCTTCACTCACTTTCCCTCATTCTACTTAGCTTCTCTCTTTTTTTACTCACGAAGTTCATTTTTCTCAACATTTCGCCCCCCCTCTCTCTCTCTTTCTCTCTCTCTCTCTTTCTCTCTCTCTCTCTCTCTCTTTCTCTCTCTCTCTCTTTCTCTCTCTCTCTATCTCAGTAACCACTCCAAGAGAGAGAGAGAGAGAGAGACTCTACACAGTTTCTGAACCCGCTAGAAACAACCAAATCTCCCTCAAATCGCAGGAAACTTTGGACAATGTCACTTCAAGATATATATAGATATATTTATATATAGTGAAAACATGGTCAAAGAACTAAAAGTCTAAAGTCGGTCTTAAGCCATAAGGCTCATTCTGGCCGGTGCTTATCCCGGTTTCATGGCGTGAAGCGACTGAGAGTACAAGACTCCCCCCTGGACAGGACGCCAGTCCATCGCAGGGTTAAACCTCCAGCTATTGCTGGTACTCACTTTCAGCTGAGTATACTGGAGCAACGTGAAATAAAGTGTTTTGCTCAAGAACACAACAGACAACCCATGAATCGAGCCCGCGACATTATGATCGTGAGTCCAACACCCTTACCACTAGGCTGCGTGCCTCCACTGGTCAAAGAACGCCGTACGTTAAAACTATCCATAGTACAGAGTACTCACAACCTCTAACTGGATTACCTAAAACGATAACTTGTTATCCCATATATATATATATCTATCTATCTAAGGCGGGTAAAATTCCCGAGATCCATGGACGAGTTCTCTCCAGCGGTCTCTGTCCCTCATTATATATATATATATATATATATATATATATATATATATATATATATATATATATAGAGAGAGAGAGAGAGAGAGAGAGAGAGAGAGAGAGAGAGAGAGAGAGAGAGAGAGAGAGAGAGAGACGATGACCACTATTGGAACACATTTGACCACAGATTTTCTCAATCAGAATTGATCAAGGATAAAATAACAACTCTCTTTCTATCCCTCTTTCCCTCTCCCTCCTCCTCTCTCTTCTCTCTCTCCCTCTCCTCGTTGTAAACTTTCACTCTTCCAATTAAAACTAGCCTTTCTCTCTCGCCCTCTCTTTTACGTTTTACTCTCTCTTAAATCCCCTTTCTCTGTTTTTCTATTGAAACCTGCTTCACTTTCACTCACTTTGG
>OZ024747.1:6405675-6410675 GCA_964016885.1 Eledone cirrhosa
GCCAGTGTGTGTGAGTACCTGCCAGTGTGTGTGTGTAAATATCGGTCCCGACTGAGTGGACTAACAGTCAGACACTCTAGCCATGACCACTCCAACAATATTTTCAGATATCGTCGTGTATTTATGTATGAATTCTTCACTGTATGTGCTTCAGTGTTAAATGTGTCCATCTTTTTAAAATGCAGTAGTGTGTGGTAGGAAAGAACTTTAACCTCTATTTCTAGTGTTGACTAACCAACTAGTCTCTCTCTCTCTCTCTCTCTCTCTCTCTCTCTCTCTCTCTCTCTCTCTCTCTCTCTCTCTCTCTCTCTGTTTGACGATGTGTATACGTAGGGCCGGCCCCTAGATTTTAACACTCTAGTTCCAGTGCTGGACTTACTTATAAGCTAAATAACATATAGCTTACGGCACAACACACCCTCGTGGGCCTCATTTTTTAATATATACAATATATATATATATATATATATATATATATATATATATATATATTTAATATAGAAAGGCTTCTACAGGACTAGAACTGTTTCATCAGGAGAAATCATCGGGAGAAATCATAAGGAAGCTTCCTGATGATTTCTCCCGAATGAAACAGTTCTAGTCCTGTAGAAGCCTTTCTATATTAAATATTTATACTCTGCTTTGTATTGAGTACCTTACTTACTGTGGTTACCCCCGATTGAACCCGGGATAAACTTATATATATATGAAAAGATTCAGGACCCCGACGGCTGAGCTCCGGCCGTTTCGGATCTAGCTGTCGAAACGACCGGAGCTCAGCCGTCGGGGTCCTGAATCTTTTCCTATTACCCACTCTACTACGCCAAGTATCGAGTACTTTGACACGTTATGGTCCACCTGGTATCTTACCACACCTTCTCTGTTCTATAATATATATATATATATATATATATATATATATATATATATATATATATTCTTTATTCTTTATCATTAATATTGATATAAAAAATATATATCTTTTCAAAGAGCCTCAAGTTTCATATATCTTAGGGCATCAGAAGGTGAAAGTCCGGCCTACGTAGGGCCAGACTTTCCCCATGGGTCCCCCTCGCATAGTCATGTACGCCTTCTACAAATCATTTCTACTAATAGTTTCATAAGGTGACGGACCTAGTTTTTGACACTTCTTGCTCTGAGCACAGTAAAATAACAATACATGTATAATTACTAAGCCTGCATGTTCTACTAATCAGTCCACATCCGCCCACGCCAAATCATGTGATAGGCCATAACACAATACAGCCCTCTTCGCCACATTCGTTATTTCCACAAGGCTGTCACGTGGCAAATGTGTTTAGGGATTTATTTACTGATCGAAGGAAATTATATAATTAAATTAGATTAATATTTATACAAATCCATTAGCATGGCTAGTCTAATAAGTAAACATTACAACAATACAACGGGGGGTAACATTATAGTATCACTGATGATGTCACAGGTGTGTGACGAAAGAACTCTGAAATTATATATATATATATATATATATATTTAACTGTTGGTCAATCAATGATAAACATTGATTGCCAGGTAAATTAAATATAGGGATATAAAATATACGGAATCTAAAACCAACCCAAACCAAACAGTGAGTGTGTTTTATTATATATTTCTGGCAATATTATAACAACATGACCTTCCCAAAATCTAACAATGTATATATATGTATATATATATATATATTCACGCGCACAAATACACACACACACACACACACATATATATATATATATATATATATATATATATATATATATATATATATATATAGAGAGAGAGAGAGAGAGAGAGAGAGAGAGAGAGAGAGAGAGAGAGAGAGAGAGAGAGAGAGAGAATAGAAATGGCTGTGTAGTTGCTATTTAAGGTATCTTAAAATGCAGTGGGAATACGAAGAAAGCAAGAACGTGGGGGGGTTGGTCCTCATCAGTTGTCTACTGGGGGTTTCGGATATTTCTACGCTTTAAAGACAAGATATCTCACCCGAGGGCGTCAATAACTGGATAAGTTATTGGGAAAACGGAGGAAGGAGGGAAGGAAAGCAAAAGAGAAGAAAAGAGAAAACAGTAAAGAAAACAGCGAAAAAAACCCAACAAACCGAGCAATGTGTGATCAACTTAAGGTAAGGAAATCCAAGACAACTCGATAAGAGAACTTAAGTTCAAGACTGAGTGGTCGAGAGAAAAAAAACACACGTCTGATCCCCGCAGTTGTAAGTGAGAAAAGAACTGCTATATATACATATATATATGTATGTATATAATTGTTTCTACTTTAGGCACAAGGCCAACAATTACCCAGTGCATTACTGGTACTTTATTTTATCGACACCGTAAGGATGAAAGGCAAAGTTAACCTCGTATAATGCATTATAAATTGTTAATGTATGTGTGCAGGTTCGTGTGTACGCATGTACACGTATATTTTTGTGTGTGTATGTGAGAGACATAATATCAGCTCTTTCACTTTTTCCACCAAACATATTTGTTGATGGTAATTGATTAAAGTAGATCCCACGACTGATGGAGAGAACAGGAAACCATTTTTAGTAGCGGGAGTCGGCGTCAGAGGGATCAATGACGTCGGTGCTGGGAGCATGGGGGTCTCTGAACTGTTGACCCCTCAATTAAAAGGCTACACTGCCCTATATTCAACAAATCTATCTTTCTATTTCCTACATAAAATAAATGTAGGAATATCATTTCTAACATTCTGAAGCATCGTCATTATTGAGTTCGGATTGGAAGTATCGGTAGAGGGTCGGATACCATGCTTTGAGGCATAGAGTTACGGTCCTTTATGATCTGAGTTCAAATCCCGCCGAGGTTAACTTTGCCTTTCATCCTTACGGGGTCGATAACATAAAGTACCAGTAATACACTGGGGTTAATTGCTGGCCTTGTGCCAAAAGTAGAAACAATTATTGAGTTCCTGGTGCGGTGGCCCGTTGTACCCATGAGCAAGACCACCACCGGCGCCTGGGTATTTGGCGCCCTACGCTAGCCCTGCAATGTGCGTCCACTTCTCCTAGTTAAGAGCCCCATTCTCCCAAATCGAATTATTTCAATTTATAGTTTGGCAAAACTGACGAACCTAGTGTTTGGCACTTCTTACTCTGACCACACACTCAAAAATAACAAAGCCTTTATTTTCCACTACATAGTCCACACTCATCCGTGCCAAATCATGTTGCCAGTCATAACACCAAACGACCTTTTTCACCACTTACCATATTTCCACAACACTGCTCGCGGCAAAGTTATATATATATATATATATATATATATATATATAAATGAAAGGTATAGAAAGTATTGTAGCAAGAAGCCAACAGTATTCCATAATATATAAGTGACTATAGCGTCAAAATGGGAAAATAGTTAACGTAAGATGTGGGAAAAATAGAAGATCTTGCTCAATGTGCCGCACAGCGGGACTGAAACCAGAAGCACGCGGCTGCAAAGCGAACTCTTTAACCACACAACCGTATCTGCACCTTCGCATTTTTTCCTCTCTTTTCAATGATTTTGTTTTCTGTGATGTTGCAAATCTTGTTTTACATTGTGACACTAAAACGAAATGGGTCGACAGTGGTAGGTTAAGAGATGAGGGTGGAAGGGGAGGTAATTGGGCTTCAGTTAGGGGCCCACGATATTAAAGGAGCCCCAGATTAATTTTTTCCATAAATAATATATAATACTTAGATATCATTTTCAGCCATGCAAGCTTAACCCGCTCCTGAGAATCATAAATAAATTTGAATCTTTTTTAAGGACCTTAAATAAAATCCACTTGGTTTCATGAAATATTAAATAGCTTTCTACAAGTTCTGCATGATTTAGCAGCGGTATATCCGTTTAAGATGGTGGCTAATGATAAAAACAGACGACACTTTGTAAAAGCCCACCACTAAACACTTCCTGTTACAAAACAAAAAAAAAAAGAGAGAAAGAAGAAAGAAATTCGTTTTTCGGTTCATGCTATTGTTTACTTTGTTTTTCCTTTGGTGAGAACAATGTCTCTCGAATTTAGTTTAGACAAATATTTTGAGACAAAATTCTCTTATCCTTGGCAGGACCCTCGTGACGAAATATCGTCTGCATGTTGCTAAAACACTGAAACATGCTTTTATTTTCTCTTGAAATGAAATCAGAGAGACGCGGATCAGACGTCGTTGAATAAGCTGTCCATAATGGATAAAACAGAAAATGTATACGGCAGTTTCTTTTCTTTCTGTTTGTTTGTCGACTTCTAATCCCGCAGTAAATACAGATTTCTTAGGCTGGGAGCTCAACGTCACAAATTTGTTAAGATAAGTGTGCAGTCATGTCTATAGGTTTACATTATCGACCCCGGAGGGACGAAATGCAAAAATCAACTTAGGTAGAATTTATACAGACGACATTAAAAAATGTAAGACATCTATGTGGATATCAAATAGCAGAAGAAAATACAATAATCTTCTCCTTCTTCTTCTTCTGTACAGTTCCCACACATACAGATTTAGCTGGACTCCTACGACGTTGTATTTCATAGAAGGGTTCTCAAATGTTTTCATAACAGGGGTCCCAGTCTTATCATGTTGTTACAGCTCACTCCTTTCTAGGTTTAGCTGATCATCTGTGAAGTTGTACCTCATAGGAGTATTTTGGGGGTGTTTTAATGATAAGGGTATTGTTACAGCTCACATCTATCTATGAAAATGTATCTCGTAGGAGGTTTCTTGGGTGTTTTAATGACAGAGGTAGTGTTACAGCTCACACATATGCAGGTTCAGCTGGTCTTCTCCGTGGCTGCATTTCATAGACAGGGGCCCAAGCCTACCATGTCGTTATAGCTCACACCTGTGTCGGATTTTGCAGCATGAAATGAAGCGCCATAGTCAAGAACACACTACACCGCTTGGTCGAGGAATCGAACCCACGACGTCATGATAGTGAGTTCAACCATCTTCACCACTAAGCCACGGCGCTATCAAT
>OZ024747.1:6413175-6415675 GCA_964016885.1 Eledone cirrhosa
ACTAAACTGGCAACCCTACCAAGGTTTCTTGGTGAGGAGGGTGACTTTGGACATCCTGCGGGACTAAAAACAAAACCTGTCAAAGGGCAAAGGAGCTCTTAAGAGTCAATGGCCATCCAAAATCACTGGGAGAGATGACCCCTTAGCCTTTGTCAAGGCAGAATTCTGACGGTATCCAATGATGTTGACTTGTTCTTCTTTTTAGTAAATATCATCTTGGTTAAGAGAGTGGGACTGGCTTTGTGCAGTGCCTTTGCTCACTTTAAAAGCTTCAAGGCACAGGCATTGCTTTATATCTGGAGATCTCTCTGCACTTGTCGTCACATGGTACCATGGGCCCAGCACTATGTGTCAATAATTGTCACAAGTGTAGTGTTTGTTCAAGTCGCTGGCTGGACTAAATAGTCACACTCGTTCAGCGTATCGGTAGGGGTTCTCCTACATGGATATAAAGTAGTGGCCGTACTCGAAAACGAGTTGGCAGCCACCATGTATATATATATATATATATATATACCCCCCCCCATATATATATATATATATATATAAATATATATATATATATATATATATATATATATATATATATATATAATTAATTAGTAAATTTGTATTCCAATGTTACTAAGTAGTTGCATTGGATGGAGTCAACCGACGTCGGACATTGCTCAACGTATAATAAAGTGTGTTTTAAAATCCATACACTATAGAAACCCATACACTATAGAAACAATTGTTACCTAATAAATTCTTTATACCCGCATTTCCGTTTCATAAACTTCTTCTCCATTTATATATACATATATATATATATATATATATACCCCCCATATATATATATATATATATATATACCCCCATATATTATATATATGGGGGGGGGGGTATACACCATTGTTAGCTTGAAATTAAATACCTTTGGTCGTTCATATCAATTACAGGGTGTATATAAGCAATTATTGTATTTGTCTTGTGTGTGTGTGTGTGTGTGTGTGATTGATATATTGTGTTTGTGTTTATGTGATTGTTTATTGTATTTATTATTGCACACGCGTGTGTATGTGTATGTGATAAGCCGGATTTAGACCTTGGGGGGCCCATGGCATTTCAGGTTTGTGGGGCACGCGGCCCTTCATGTTTGGTGCTCCCCCTCATACACAAAATATTAGAAAACACAGCAAGCCCCCAAATTTTACATATCAATGTCCGCTTGGCGCAAGTAATTGGAATTGTAGAGTTATATATACAGGTGAAGAATTGTAGAGTTATATATACAGGTAATTAATTGTAGAGTTATATATACAGGTAATTAATTGTAGAGTTATATATACAGGTAATTAATTGTAGAGTTATATATACAGGTAATTAATTGTAGAGTTATATATACAGGTAATTAATTGTAGAGTTATATATACAGGTAATTAATTGTAGAGTTATATATACAGGTAATTAATTGTAGAGTTATATATACAGGTAATTAATTGTAGAGTTATATATACAGGTGATTAATTGTAGAGTTATATATACAGGTGATGATTTGTAGAGTTATATATACAGGTAATTAATTGTAGAGTTATATATACAGGTGAAGAATTGTAGAGTTATATATACAGGTAATTAATTGTAGAGTTATATATACAGGTAATTAATTGTAGAGTTATATATACAGGTAATTAATTGTAGAGTTATATATACAGGTGAAGAATTGTAGAGTTATATATACAGGTAATTAATTGTAGAGTTATATATACAGGTAATTAATTGTAGAGTTACATATACAGGTGAAGAATTGTAGAGTTATATATACAGGTAATTAATTGTAGAGTTATATATACAGGTAATTAATTGTAGAGTTATATATACAGGTAATTAATTGTAGAGTTATATATACAGGTGAAGAATTGTAGAGTTATATATACAGGTAATTAATTGTAGAGTTATATATACAGGTAATTAATTGTAGAGTTATATATACAGGTGATGATTTGTAGAGTTATATATACAGGTAATTAATTGTAGAGTTATATATACAGGTGATGAATTCAAACATTCTAACCATCTTACAACTAAAAGACCCAGCAGAGGGTACAAATAAATCCAGTCCCGTATGTGTGTGATGTCTGAGACTGGTGTGTGTGTGTGTGTGTGTGTGTGTGTGTGTATGTGTGTGTGTGTGTGTATATATA
Source organism: Eledone cirrhosa (assembly GCA_964016885.1). NCBI lineage: Eukaryota > Metazoa > Mollusca > Cephalopoda > Octopoda > Eledonidae > Eledone > Eledone cirrhosa. The sequence goes on from OZ024747.1 coordinate 6,415,362, forward strand.
TATGTGTGTGTGTGTGTGTATATATATATGTGTGTGTGTGTGTGTGGTGTATGTAACTGGTGTGTGTGTGATGTCTGAGACTGGTGTGTGTGTGTGTGTGTGTGTGGTGTATGTAACTGGTGTGTGTGTGATGTCTGAGACTGGTGTGTGTGTGGTGTATGTAACTGGTGTGTGTGTGTGGTGTATGTAACTGGTGTGTGTGTGTGGTGTATGTAACTGATGTGTGTGTGTGTGGTGTATGTGATTGGTGTGTCTGTGGTATATGTGAATAATCTGTGTGTGATGTATGTGATTGATGTGTATGTGTGAGTGTT
>OZ024747.1:6420675-6428175 GCA_964016885.1 Eledone cirrhosa
GTAATGCACTGGGTAATTGCTGGCCTTGTGCCTAAAGTAGAAACAATTATTAACTTCCCCGTATGTCACTATGTAACCCCACCACCACTACCACCACCACCCACCACCACCACCACCACCACCACCACCACACCACCACCACCATCACCACACCACCACCACCACCACCACACCACCACCACCACCACCACCACCACACCACCACCACCACCACCACACCACCACCACCACACCACCACCACCACCACCACCACTACCACCACACCACCACTACCACCACCACCACCACCACACCACCACCACCACTACCACACCACCACCACACCACCACACCACCACACCACCACCACCACCACCCACCACCACCACCACCACCACCACCACCACCACCACCACCACCACCACCACCACACCATCACCACCACCACCACACCACCACTACCACCACCACCCCCAGACCACCACCACCCCACCACCACTACATCTTCCATTTCTTTTGACTGGAGCTGATTCACAACTCTAGCAAAAGATGGGTTGTTAGTTGTTGCTGCTGTTGATGTTGTAGTTGTTGTTGTGGTTGCTGTTGTTATTGTTGCTACTGTTGATGTTGTTGTTGCTGTTGTTGTTGTAGTTGTTGTTGTTGTTGCTGCTGTTGATATTGTTGTTGTTGTTGTAGTTGTTGATATTGTTATTGCTGTTGGTGTTGTTGTTGTTGTTGTTGCTGCTGTTGATATTGTTGTTGTTGTTGTTGTAGTTGTTGATATTGTTATTGCTGTTGGTGTTGCTGATGTTATTGAAGTTGTTGTTGCTGCTGCAGTTGTTGTTGTTGTTATTGTTTACATTGTCTTTGTCAATTAAGTTGACGTTTTGTGGTAGTTTTTATTGTCTTCTGCAAGTGACATTGTCACTGTAAATGTTGTTGTAAGAAACTGTGTCAGTTTCTTTTAATTGACATCTTTTTATATTTTACTTAGACTTTGTAAATTTTACAGAAAAACATGGCGAACTATTTTGTCTGGTGAACACACCAATGGCGGAAGTCGTACAGAAGGAGTGTATTAAACTACTACTACTGCTACTGCTGCTGCTGCTGCTACTACTACTGCTACTGCTGCTGCTGCTACTACTACTACTGCTGGTGGTTGTGTTGATGCTGCTACTGCTACTACTGCTGCTACTACTTCTACTACTACTGCTGCTGCTGCTGCTGCTGCTGCTGTTACTGCTGCTGATGCTGATGCTGGTGATGGTTCTGGTGCTGCTGCTGCTACTACTGCTGCTGCTGCTGCTGTTGCTGGTGCAGGTGCTGCTGCTACTGTCAGCTCGTGGGCCCCCATTTGCTTGTAGTAGTGAGAGATGTGGAGTACGAGAGAGGTGGAGGTAGTGACTGTACCAGCAGTACTGAAGTATTTTGTAGAGTTCACACTTTTACCGTGATATTTCGAGGTTAGGTCTTAAGATCTTAAGTCTGTCAAACCCGGAGGTTCATTATGCTGGAGCTTATCCCGGTTTCCTTTAGCGTTAAATGACTGAGAGAACAAGACATCCCTTGGGACAGGACGCCAGTCCATCGTAGAGTAACTCCACCGCCACCACCATTGCACACACACATTCGTTTCTGGTGGTACTCATTTTCAATTGATAAAATGACAAGTCTGTCAATCATATTGGTGGCCTCCCCCACAGCCCCGGCCGACAGAGCAAGGCATGGAGCCAGGCACCCACTGTGGGGTTTGGATGCCGCACGAAAACAGGCAAGGCGGTGCTGAAAACTAAATATACTGGAGCAACGTGAAGTGAAGTGTTTTAATCAAGAACACAAGACATAACCCGGCCCAGGAATCGAACCCACAACATTATGATCACAAGTCCAACACACTAACCAGTATGAGTGTGATGTTGGGGACGTATGACGCTCTGCAGAAGACAGAAGACAGAAAATGGAAAACGGATATAAAGAAGAATGAAAATGCATCATTCCCTCCCTTCTACCCACTTCTGTTTGTTAAATGTTTTTCAAATTCATGTATGTGTTTACGAAATGTTCCGAAGACCTGTTCCACATTCTTGAGGGCGTGTTCGCCAGACGAACAACAATAAGACATGTTGTTACACAAGAAAGTGAATATTTATATAATAAAACCAAAAAAAATTTCCAACGACAATTTCTTTTTCTATCCCAAGGTAAAAGGGGAGTATACTGAAGTAGTCTGAAAACTAATAATTCCTCCATTTACTAGAAACGCGGTGATCCTATTCTATCATGGCGCTGTCTAAATATGGCTGCTTTCCTCTTAAACAACTGCAACACCGACAACAAACAACAAGAACAATAATGGCGGTTTCTAATTCAGACATAAGGTTATCACAAGTGGTGGTGGTGGTGGTGGTGGTGGTGGTGGTGGTGGTGGGGGTGGGGGGTGTTAGTGACCAGCTAGTTGTCATAGCGATAGAGATGGTGAAAGGAAAGTAGATTAAGTTAAGTACAGTATTTGACTAGTATTTGACTAGTATTTTAATTTGACGACCTCTGGAGGATAAATAGCAAAGTTGACCTTAATGATAGTTGAAGCCGAAACTTAAAGAGACAAATGAAATACCACAAGTTACTTTGTCCGGCGCTCTAACGATTCTGACAATTCACAAAAAGAAAACGGAAATGAGCCGATCGTTAGACTGGCTCCAAGAAACTTTTTCCATTGATTTTCCAATTGCTGATAATTTTCTTTCGATCGCAACTCTTATCAGAAGGAGGTGGGATTTGAACTCAGAATGTACAGAGCCAGATTAGACATAGCAAAGTATCTTGAGCGGCTCTTCCACGATTCCACCAATCTCTCGCCTCGTGGTCTGATACTTTATTTATCGATCTGGAAAGGATAAAACGACAAAGTTGACATGGGCCTGATCTTAACTCAGGGCGCTGTGAGCCTGAACATATACGGACGCTCTAACGACTCTGGCAATTCTTCCGCCTTAAGGATACAGAATAAGAATGAAAAAAAGCAGAAGGCTAAAGGTAAAAAAAGGGAGGGGGGGGGAGAAAAGAAGGAAGAGAAGGAAGCGAATGACGAGAAAAGAAAATATTAATGAATCTAATGAGAAGAACGTAGAAGAAAATATCTGAAGAATCTGAAAATGTCAACATACAACCGTAACTACTGCAACTGTTACTATATATACTACAACCGACACCACTGCAATCACCACTACCACTGCAACTGTTACTATATATACTACAACCGACACCACTGCAATCACCACTACCACTGCAACTGTTACTATATATATACTACAACCGAAACCACTGCAATCACCACTACCACTGCAACTGTTACTATATATACTACAACCGACACCACTGCAATCACCACTACCACTGCAACTGTTACTATATATACTACAACCGAAACCACTGCAATCACCACTACCACTGCAACTGTTACTATATATACTACAACCGAAACCACTGCAATCACCACTGCAACTGTTACTATATATATACTACAACCGAAACCACTGCAATCACCACTACCACTGCAACTGTTACTATATATATACTACAACCGACACCACTGCAATCACCACTACCACTGCAACTGTTACTATATATATACTACAACCGACACCACTGCAATTACCACTACCACTGCAACTGTTACAATATATATACTACAACCGAAACCACTGCAATTGTCATTATACATATTACCACTGTGACAATTACAACTGTTATTCCCCACTACTACTACTACTATTACCACCACCACTGCTACAACTATTACCACATCACCACCCGCCACCCTCACCACCACACCACAACAATCATATCACCACCACCACCCTAACACCACCACCACCACCACCATATTAACAGGTCAGTAAAGGTCACCAGATGCTAGGGTGTGGTTCCACTCTACACCAATGAATATCTCCTTACTTGCCAACACTTTCTTATATTCTACAACTGGGGTGGTGGTGGTGGTGTGAGGGTCGTGGTGGTGGTGGTGTTGGTGGTAGTGATGGCGGTGGTACTGTGGTGGTGTGAGGATGGTGGTGGTGGTGGTGGTGGTGGTGGTGGTACTGTGGTGGTGGTGGTGTGAGGGTGGTGGTGGTGGGGAATGTGGTAGTGATGGTGGTGGTGGTGGTAATGTGGTGGTACTGTGGTGGTGGTGGTGGTGTGAGGGTCGTGGTGGTGGTGGTGGTGGTGGTGGTGGTGGTACAGTGGTGGTGGTGGTACAGTGGTGGTGGGTTGAGGGTGGTGGTGGTGGTTTTAGTAGTACAGTGGTGGTGGTGGTGGTACTTTGGTGGTGGTGGTAGGGGTGTTGGAGGTGGTGTTGGTGGTGGTTGTGTGAGGGTGGTGGTGGTGGTGGTGGTAGTTGTTGTGGTGATGGTGTAGTGGTGGTAGGGGTGATGGTAGTCTGGTGGTGGTGGTGGTGGTGATGGTTGTACGGTGTTAGTGTGGTGGTGATGGTGATGACGGTGGTAGTTAGGGTAGTTTGGTGGTGGTGGTATGGTGTTAGTGTGGTGGAGGTGGTAGTGTGGTGGTGGTGGTGGTAATTTGGTGGTGGTGGTGGAGGAGGTAGTGTGATGGTGGTAGTGTAATAGTGTTGTGGTGATGGTGGTGGAGGGGTGGTGGTGATGGTAGTGTGATGGTGCTAGTGGTGATGGCGGTATTGTTGGTAGTGTAACAGTTGGCTCACATCTTACGCGGTCAATTGCTTTCTTTAACCGTCAGCGTTATTCAAATACCACGTATTCTCAAGACCCTTATATAAAACGGTTTATGTTTGTCAACGGATTTGGGAGAAATATTACAGAAAAGGAGAGAAATATGTAGTTGACGGCCGAAAGAAAAGATTACTCAATACCGAAGTAGAGTTTAAATATTTTATTAAGGCTAAATAGTTCCTCTGGAGTTTCGCCTGTTTATCACAGGGTCATCAGACAAGAGGTAATAAAATGAATATATATATATATATATAGATCACTGATGAAGGACTAACTTTATTCATATGTAACCCATTAGCAACCACGCAGCACGTTTATTCCCATATATATATATATATATATATATATATATATATATATATATATATATATATATATATATATATATATATATATATAGGAACGAGTAGGACCCCGACGGCTGAGCTCAAGCCGTTTAAGCTTGTTGAATCCCAACAAATTAAATATAACCTCTGCATATTTATATATATATATATATATATATATATATATATATTTTATATATATATATATATATATATATATATATATATATATATATATATATATTTATAAATATATATATATATATATCTATATATATATCAATGATAATTAATAAATGGAAACTATATTTATAAAACCATATTATACTCCAGAAAACTTGTCGAGTGCTTCGAATCTGTTATAAATATATTTGTTGAATTACAAACAAATTAAATATTCCTTTGCTTATGGTTTATAAATAGAAAATTATATTAGGTTTCTGCTTAGAGGAAGTGGAGGAGAAATCTACGTTTCGGACAGAAGTTCTTCATCAAGAAGCTTATATATATATATATATATATATATATATATATATATATATATATATATATATATATATATATATATATATATATATATCGAAGAAAAATGATGACACTGACTTCGAGATTTCGGCATTGACGCTTCTTTATACTGTTTTTAAATTTTATACTCGGCTCATTTGTATTGAATTCACATTTTGTTAATGTTTGAACATTTTATGTCGTACATACTCCTTCACTGTATAACTATATGTGTGTGTGTGGGGGGGGGGGGGAGCTGTGTCATCACTACAGTCAAAAACACACACACATACACACACACACTTACACAAAAATCAACAAAACAAGACCCAAAGAAAGGTTTGGGTGTTTGTTTTGAAACAAATAATACTAAACCGTGGAATAACGATGTGGGTGGTTTCTGTAAATTTAAGATCTACAGGGTGGCCTCCAATATGGTGTCATAGTACTACAGCCTCAACAATGTTCCTACATATACTCATCTTTTTCCATTTCTTAGAGGGTTCTAAACCCCACTTTCAGGCTAAAATTTCTTTAGTCAAAAATACGGCGAAAGCTTCTATTTCTAATTTCAAACTCGATGTTTCAAAACACACATATATATATATATATATATATATATATATATATATATATACCTGTTGATAAAGTGGCTTCCTTGTTCAATCATCTTACCAGAAGCCTAACATTCTTTATGTAAGCGGACAGTAATTGATTTATAGAGTCGCAGAAACCCAAATACTGGATTTTACCATCACTCCAGGGGTCCGGGTAAATTTTCAATCACATATATTTTTATTGTTTGATCAGAATTACTTGGTCGTTTTTTTGGCTGTGCGGATGATTAGTTTAACCATCATCTCAGTGTGTTTGGCCTTTAACGTTTGTTGTAGCTCTGATTCATATGAATCATCGAGCGCTTGCCACACATCTCGGAAGTGTTTTTCGTTAATTCCTGAGCTAAAAAACGATTCTCGGTAATTTATATTTATATATACATATATATATACATATATATATATATATATATATATATATATATATATATAAGAAAAAGTATGACCCCGACGGCAGAGCTCAAGTCGTTTCGACGGCTATTTCTGGACTAAATTAGAATTTTAACCAGGCTAAAAATTCTAATTTAGTCCAGAAATATCCGTCGAAACGGCTTGAGCTCTGCCGTCGGGGTCATACTTTTTCCTATTTCCCACTCTACTACCCTAAGTATTGAGTACTCTGGCGCGTTATGGTCCATCTGGTTCCTTACCACAATTCCTTTGTTATATATATATATATATATATATATATATATATATATATATATATATATGTAGGAGGTGAGTTTTATTGTAGTACAATAAAGCAATGCAGATATCGGATAAGAAGCACTCTACAGTTTGTGGGACTGGAGTATGCATAATATAAGATCAAAAGATGGTTAAAGGAGTTCCATATATTTTATATGTTGATTTAAAACTGCACTATCCACAAGTGTTTTTTAGCCTTCATATCATGTTCTCCTGTTTTATCTGATGAAAACACAAATATTATTGCTTGATGATGTTTGTTTTTGAAATGCGCATAATAAAATATATGGAACTCCTTAAACCATCTTTTGATCTTATATTATATATATATATATATATATATATATAGTTATATATATAGTTATATATATATATATATATAGTTATATATATATATATATATATATATATATATATATATATATATATATATATATATATATATATATATATAGTTTTATATATATATATATATATATATATATATATATATGCTCAAATGCAGCAGAAAGCGATTTTGCCTTACATCGTTCCTGAGTCGTACAAGTGCATGTAGGGGTCGTAGGGTTACTTTTCAAAAACTTGGCGAATTCCATCCCTCGCCAGGCTTGGACACAGTTGATTTCTTCCAG
>OZ024747.1:6433175-6435675 GCA_964016885.1 Eledone cirrhosa
TATATATATATATATATGTGTGTGTGTGTGTATATATATATGTGTGTGTGTGTGTGTGTGTGTGTGTGTGTGTGTGTGTGTGTGTGTATATCCGCATGTGGTTGACGGCTGAGAGAAAATAGTACTCAATACCGGAGAAGAGTTTTAATAGTCATTTTATTAAGACTAAATAGTGAGACAAAACTCACTATTTAGTCTTAATAAAATGACTATACACACACACACACACACACACACACACACACACACACATATATATATATATAGAAAAAGAGTCAGGACCTCGACGGCTGAGCTCCGGCCGTTTCGACAGCTAGGTCCGAAATGTTCGGATCTAGCTGTCGAGACGGCCGGAGCTCAGCCGTCGGGGTCCTGACTCTTTTTCTATTACCCACTCTACTACCCTAAGTATCGAGTACTCTGGTACGTTATGGTCCACCTGGTTCCTTGCCACACTTTCTTTGTTATATATATATATAATATATATATATATATATATATATATATATATATATATATAGTGTGCGGCATGTGTTTCAGAGGCCAGCAGTTTTGGGGGCGGGGAAAGTCGATTAAATCGACCCCAGTGCGTGACTGGTACTTTGTTTTATCAACCCTGGGAAGGATGAAAGACAAAGTTGACATGTAAAGAGTCAGAACAAATACTGCAATGACATTTTATCCGGCGCTCCACCAATTCTGCCAATCTCCCAATACACAATATTGCTATAATATAATGGTTTCTTACATAGGCACAAGGCCACCAATTTTAGAGGAGGGAAAGTCGATTAAATTGACCCCAGTGCGTGACTGGTATTTTATTTCATCCACCCCGTAAGGATGAAAGGCTAAGTTAACCTCGGCGGGATTTGAACTCAGATCATAAAGGGCCCTAACTCTATGCTGCAAAGTATGGTGTCCGACCCTCTACCGATACTGCCAATCCACCGCCCTCAATATTGCTATAATATAGTAACACGGAACAGTTTTTGTGTTTAACAACAGTTAAAGAGAAATCTAGAAAAAAACCTTACAATGTATATAGTATTTCATTTTGAAACTAATTCACTTGAGCTCTTATCAAAGAATCCAGACCTGACTTTAATATTTTGATCCTCTCATCTCAACGAGCTTAGAACATTTCATAACTAATTATATATTTTATTTCATATAACATAATTAATGGGATCAACGACTAATGGTGTACTTTTAAATAAGTATTATATTATACTTACATTATAAGGGCGGTGGATTGGCAGTATCGGTAGAGGGTCGGACGCCATACTTTCTAGCATAGAGTCACAACCCTTGCCATTCTGAGTTCAAATCCCGCCGAGGTTAACTTTGCCTTTCATCCTTACGGGGTCGATAAAATAAAGTACCAGTAATGCACTGGGTAATTGCTGGCCTTGTTCCAATAGTAGAAACAATTATATTATACTTTTCTGTTGGGCGATGGATTGGTATAGAATCGGTAGAGCGTCGGGCAACATGCTTTGAGGCATAGAGTTGCTGCCTTTTACGTTCTGAGTTCTAATCTCTCTGAGGTCAGCTTTCTCTTTCATTCTCACATGGGTCGATACAATAAAGTACCAGTAACGCACTGGGGTCGATTTAATCGACTTCCGCTCACCCCAAAATTGTTGGCCTTGTGCCTAATCTAAGTCTAAAGTCTGTGTTAAGCCAGAAGGCTCATTTGGCCGGTGCTTATCTCGGTTTCATGGCGTGAAGCGACTGAGAGTACAAGACTCCCCCCTGGACAGGACGCCAGTCCATCGTAGGGTTAAACCTCCAGCTATTACTGGTACTCATCTTCAGCTGAGTATACTGGAGCAACGTGAAATGAGGTGTTTTGCTCAAGAACACAACACGTAACCCAGGAATCGAGCCCACGACTTTATGATCGTAAGTCCAACACCCTTACCACTAGGTCACGTGCCTCAACTGTGCCTAATCAGAAACCATTATATCTGGCTAGAGGGCCGGATGCCATGTTTTACAGCATAGAGTTATGGCCCTTTACGTTCTGAGTTCAAATCCCGCCGAGGTTTAACTTTGCCTTTCATCCTTACGGCGTTGATAAAATAATGTACCAGTAATGTACTAGGGTAATTGCTGGCCTTGGGCCCGAAGTAGAAACAATTATATCATTCTTTTCTCGAGGGCGGTAGATTATCAAAAGATATCTGGAATATGTGAAGTGTTTAGGGACTCGGCTACGGGTTAATGCGTCCCCTCTGCAGAGAAGACTATAGATTAAATATTACTTGTTCAGTAGAGTTTGTGTAATATTGACTGGCTGGAAGAGGGAGAGAGGGAATGAAGAAGGGGGAGGGGGTGGGGTGGCAGATAAGGATAAAGATTGATAGAGAAGAGATGAGGAGGGGCGAGAGTGAGAGAGTAAGAGAGGAGTGGTGAGAGAGAGAGAAGGTTGACAGAGATAGACAGAGAGAAAGAGTGAGAGATAGAGAGAGAGTAAGAGTAAAGAGAGAGAACACTC
>OZ024747.1:6443175-6445675 GCA_964016885.1 Eledone cirrhosa
GTTTGGTTAAATGGTAGCCATTTTATTTTTTTCATTTTGTCATCAATTTAGTAGTAAGGCCATAGTTTCGATAGAAGATAATACACCTACTTCAAAATTAGTACATTATACTTCTACATACCTATAGGACTACAGGGCCACTAATGTACTTAAAAGCACTGGGAAAATTTGAAAAGTGGACAGAAAAATAGTTTACACTATTTTCTTCACTACTATTTATAGCGATCAACTGGTGTCGTGGTCATTTGCGCTGGGGCGCACACGTTTCATATATACATATATATATATGTGTGTGTATTCAAGTATATATTCTTATCCCATACACAGTAATTGAGAGAAAGACGGGAGAAAATAATTCCATACGTTATATATATATATATATATATATAGAATTAGTATATCTACCAACATATGCGTACAGATGTACACTAATGCTAGCAAATACATAAGTTATGTCATAGTACCTAGGTGCTTCAATGCAGGAGGATGCAGAACAATTATATGAAAGACGTAAAATAAGAAATTTTAGTAAGTTAATTTTTAATTTTTTTTTTAATTTTCTTATTTTACGTCTTTCATATATATATATATATATATATATATATATTTAATATAGAAATGGCTTCTACAGGACTATATGGTATTTATATATTTTCTGGTGGTAGGAGAGGGTGGTGATTGGGATGGGTGGAGGTCATTGGTTGATGGATTTAAAGAAAGGGGGTTCTTTAAAACCTATATTTAGAGAAATAATATATATATATATATATATATATATTATATATATATATATATTATATATTATATATATATATATATATATATATATATATATATATATATATATATATATATATATATATATATAAGTATAATGGACATTACGAGCTGAGGATCCGCTAGGGTGAAACAATTGATCTCGGTATGGTGAACTAACTGTTGTGTAACCACTTTAACCTAACTCGTTCCATGGACTGAGTGCTTTACCACTACGGATATTACCTTCCAGTGTTCTACCAATATATATATATATATATATATATATATATATATTTCAGAAGATTCCGTTAAGGGCGAAAGCAACGATTCTTTGCTTAAACTTTAATCTGTTATTTTAATAAATATATATATATATATATATATATATATATATACCCTAACACCGAAACCATGACTTAAGAACTAAATCCCTTGTTAATCTTAGCGATGATCAGCTACCAGGAGAGATTTGTATTGCAAGCAGCTTCTACTTGGTGGTCTAAAAAAAAAACCCATTTCACTCAAAGAGGTTTGTATGAAATAATTGTTTCTACTTTAGGCACAAGGCCAGCAATCACCCAGTTCATTACTGGTACTTTATTTTATCGACCCCGTAAGGATGAAAGGCAAAGTCAACCTCGGCGGGATTTGAACTCAGATCGTAAAGGGACGTAACTATGCTGGAAAGCATGGCGTCTGACTCTCTACCGATACTGCCAATCCAAATCGTAACCTATATAACATATACCAGTATATATCTTACAACACCTGTTTTATGACACACGTACATACTCATTCACTCTCTCTATATATATTATATATAATACATAAAGCATATGATTTTCTGTGTATAGAGAAATAGTTAACAAACCTTATATTTCTCAGTTTGTTATTTTCACAGCTAAGTTTTCTATTAAAAAGGAAACTGTATATTTACCTCCGGTTTAGCCCATATCTTCATATATATATATATATATATATATATATATATATATATATATATATATATATATTGAATATAGTTCAATATAGTTGAAAATTGCAAACTTGACTGTCACCACATATTATGAACCTGAAGATTGCGAAAGCATGAAAGTACTTGTTCAATTAACACTTAGAATTTAATATTCTATCATACTATTTCATTATAATACCATTATAAATTTTAAAGGATTGTAAATAAAACGAGTAAATCAGACAAAATTGGAATTCCTCTTATATATATATATATATATATATATATATATATATATATATATATATATATATATATATATATAGTTCTAGCCCTGTAGAAGCTCCGGCCGTTTCAACAGCTAGATCCGAACAGTTCGGATCTAGCTGTCGAAACGCCGGAGCTCAGCCGTCGGGGTCCTGACTCTTTTCACACACACATATATATATATATATATATATATATATATATATATATATATATATATATATATATATATATATGTGTGTACAGGGTGTACCCCCAAATTGTATACACACTTTGATTACCTGTACAAACAATATTTATTAGAATGGTGTATATATTGTTGGTGATACCCTGTATATATGTGTATGTGAGTTAGTGTGTGTCAGTGTGTGCATGTGTGTGAATGAAGGTGCGTGGCTTAGTGGTTACGGTATTCGGCTCACGATCGTAAGGTCATGAGTTCAATTCCTATATATTTGTTTACGACGCTAGTCGGAGAGATCCCGTACACAGGCCTGACAACTCTCCCGGTCCAACAGG
>OZ024747.1:6450675-6460675 GCA_964016885.1 Eledone cirrhosa
AAGTTCCGTATAGAGTTAAGTCCACAACAAATTAGCAAACCATACTCGAGGTATATATATAAAATAATTAAGTCAAATATGTAAAATTTGGCTTCGTTTATTATAAATTATAGATATACTGCTATATATATTTCGGTGACAGCCACCATTGGCTGTGACCTCTTCAGGCAGTCCGAATTGGTGTGGGAAAGACAGGTACACATGTTGTTGAAGTGTGTTTTACTCCATCAATACATCGATACGTCCAGCTTCCTCAGAGAAATAACAACACAACCAGGAGCTGGACATATCGATGTATTGATGGAGTAAAACACACTTCAACAACATGTGTACCTGTCTTTCCCACACCAATTCGGACTGCCTGAAGAGGTCACAGCCAATGGTGGCTGTCACCGAAATATATATAGCAGTATATCTAGAATTTATAATAAACGAAGCCAAATTTTACATTACTCCGGAGTAAACAAACCAACCTAAGTACTTCGCGGAGTGCTCCAATCTGCATACTGGGGTGACGGTAAACAACCAACATATACTCAATATTTATATATATATATATATATATATATATGTATTTATATATGTATTTATATATATATATATATATATATATATATATATTTATATATATATATATATATATATGTATATATATATATGTATATATATATGTATATATATATGTGTGTTCTATTAGTGATTTTAGTCATTTGACTGTTGCCATGCTGGAGCAGTTGGCTTATAGGACAGACTAAGATACCTTGATGGCAGTGCTACAGCTTGGCCGCATTCACATAATAACTAAAACCAGTAAAAAGAATATTTACACTTATACACGTACGTAATACACTATAACAAACGGAAGTTAGTGCTGGTGTAATTGTAAACAGCTCAGGTCACCCTATTACTAAGAAATTCTATGGAGCTTTGAGGGTGGTGCTCACATTGTTGTTGTAATTGTTGTAATGTGTTGTTGTCGTCTGAGGTCTCAATGTAGAAATATTTACATAAAGCTCTTGAGGAAAAAAACGCAGCGCTATTAAGCTGATATTAATGCAACAATGTGGTGCCACACCCTGTTTGGTTACGTAACTAGGTACATGTAGTTCAATGTATATGAATACACACGTACACATATACACAAGTGTGTATGTATGTGTATATATGTATGTATATATACATGTATATATATATATGTATGTGTGTATACATGTGTGAATATATATGTATATATATATATATATATATATATATATATGTATATATATGTATATATGTATATACATATATATGTATTTATATATATATATATATATATATATATATATATATATATATATATACATATATACATATATACATATATGTATATATATATGTATATATATATGTGTGTATATATGTAAATATGATGATTTCTCACGAATGAAACAGTTCTAGTCCTGTAGAAGCCCTTCTATATTAAAACATTTATACTCTGCTATGTATTGAGTACCTTACTTACTGTGGTTACCTCCGATTCAACCCGGAATAACTAATCTTATATATATATATATATATATATATATATATATATATATATATATATATATGTGTGTGTGTGTGTGTGTGTGTGTGTACAGGGGCCTCGTTTGCCTTAAAAATGTGAGGGGGACAAACCAACATTTGTTGATTCTTAAAGGAGCATAAATTACTTATGGTGCCTTTCCTGGACCCTATCACATAAGTAAAATTTAACGTTAATTAAATTTTATATATTCAAATGAAGTTCAGATATATAAAAAAATGAGCTTAAAAAGAATTTATTATATCAAATAAACAAAAAATAAAATATATATGTTTTAAAAAGTGTGTGTGTGAGGGGGAGGGAGAGATTATCACCTAGTACCCCCTTGAAACAAGGCCCTCATATATATATTTATATATATATAAGTATGTACACGTACATACATATATGTATACAGACGTACAGTAATGTGTATATATACATACATGCACACATATATATATATATACGTATGGATTCACCGAACAAGAGAGGGAAATGAAATTTTGTTTCATTTTTTCCGTTTATATATATATATATATATTTCGAAGTTGACGTGTATGTGTGTGACAGCTCACACCTATGTGTATGTGTGTGACAGCTCACACCTATGTGTGTGTGTGTGACAGCTCACACCTATGAGGGTTTAGCTGGCCTCCTCCAATGTGTATCGCGTTGGAGGTGCCTTGGGTAGTTTAATGATAGGGACCCCAGTCCTATCATCTCATTTCTACAGCTGAGTAAACTGGAGCAACATGAAATAAGGTGCCTTGCTCAAGGAAACAACACATCACCCGGTCCGAGTATTGAACTCACAACCTTTCGATTGCAAGCCCAATCAATGCTCTAACCACTAAGCCATGCGCCTTCACGAAGTTGACATGTGAGTTAATCTGAGACTGTTGTTGAACCTGAAACCAATACTTTACGCAAGAGAGCCATTTTAGAAATTTAAGAATACACATAAAACTCATCTTCTTTTCATTTATTGATGCGTTCAACCACAATTATTCATTGTTTAATTAATTATGTTGCCCAGTGAATGCACACCGTAATTATTTAAGCTATATTCCGTTGTGTAAAGTTGCATGTCTATATATAAAAAAAACGTTATGTGCATCTTCAAATCTTTATTGGGTTTGATATATTCGACTTTCCCTTCTTGGCATATAGTTGGCTTTGAACCAATGTTAGACAAATAATCACTTCACTTTACCTATATATCGTGATTTGCACAGAATTCCTTAATTTTCTAATGTCTCACAGTCCTCACCAGCACACACACACACACACACACACACACACACACACACACACACACACACACACACACACACACACACACACACACACACACACACACACACACAGACACCCACACACACGCACACACACACACACACACACACGCACGCACACGCGCACACACACACACACACACGCACACACACGCACACACACACACACATACACACGCACATATACACACGCACACACACACACACACATACACCCATACACACACACACATATACACACGCACACACACACACACACACACACATACACACACGCGCACACACACACACACACACACACACACACACACACACACACACACACACACACACACACACACACACACACACACACACACACACATATATATATAAAAGAAAGAATCGTTTTCCGAATCAATAAGCAAATTTGAATTTGAAGCATGTTTCCTTCTAGTAAGTTAACATACTTTCAATATTTTAATATATATATATAGAGAGAGATTTTGAGTTTATGTTGGTTGTATACCAACACCTCAGTATGCAGGCTGGAGCACTCGACGAAGTGCGCAGTAACCTGCGCACTTCGTCGAGTTTGGTTACTCCGGAGTAGTGTAAAATAAAGTTAAATAAAAGTCAAATGATTAAAATTTAGCTTCGTTTATTACTGCTATATATATTTCAGTGACAGCTGTCACTGAAATATACATAGCAGTAATAAACGAAGGTAAATTTTAATCATTTGACTTTTATTTAACTTTATTATATATATATATATATATATATATATATATATATATATATATATACACACAGATAATTTGTATTTGTGTTTGTATTTGTATTTGTAGTTTGTATATATATATATATATATATATATATATATATATATATGCATATATATATGTGTGCGTGTGTGTGCGTGTGTGTGTGTGTGTGCGTGTGTGTGTGTGTGTGCGTGTGTGTGTGTGTGTATGTGTGTGTGTGTGTGTGCGCGTGTGTATATGTGTGTGTGTGTGTGCGCGTGTGTGTATGTGTGTGTGTGTGTGTGTGTGCGTGTGTATATGTGTGTGTGTGTATGGGTGTATGTGTGTGTGTGTGTGTGTGCGTGTGTATATGTGCGTGTGTATATGTGTGTGTGTGTGCGTGTGTGTGCGTGTGTGTGTGTGTGTGTGTGTGTATGTGTGTGTGTGTGTGTGTGAATGTGTGTGTGTGTGTGTGTACGGGGGAAACAGTGAGAGGTGTATATATATACAAGATAGAATGTATGCTAAGGTATGTAGAATAACAGGTAGATAGGCTCCGGTGTAATGTGATCGGTTTGAAAGAAATCTGTAAAAGTGGTGTAATTGAGCGGTAAATAAATGTGTTACAGAGGTGTGTTATGTCAGATGATAGGGAGATGAAGGCACGAGACAAACGTCTTATCTGTGATCTCGTCACAGGCGTGAATGTCACGTTATCGATACAATAGCTGAGTGGACACACGTAAAGAGAGCAATTCATAAGTAAACTTACAGAAATTAGATTAATCTCTAGTGTGTACATGCGCCTGCTTTTGTAGATATATTAATATGAATGTATGTATGTATTGCTTGTGTGCGTATATATATATAGAGAGATAGGTAAATATACACGGGTGTGTATGATTGTGTATAGAAGATTATATTAATAAGAGGAATTCCAACTTTGTCTGATTTACTCGTTTTATTTACAATCCTTTAAAATATATATAATGGTATTATAATGAAGTAGTATGATAGAATATTAAATTCTAAGTGTTAATTGAACAAGTACTTTCATGCTTTCGCAATCTTCAGGTTCATAATATGTGGTTACAGTCAAGTTTGCAATTTTCAACATATATGTGTGTGTGTGTGTGTGTGTGTGTGTGTGTGTGTGTGTGTGTGTGTGTGTGTGTGTATAAATAACAGAGAGAGAGAGAGAGAGCGAGAGCGAGAGCGAGAGAGAGAGAGAGAGAGAGAGAGAGAGAGAGAGAGAGAGGGAAAGAGAGAGCGAGAGATGAAAAGATTCAGGACCCCGACGGCTGAGCTCCGGCCTTTCGACAGCTAGATCTAGCTGTCGAAACGGCCGGAGCTCGGGCGTCTGAGTGCTGAATCTTTTCATATTACCCACTCTACTACCCCGAGTTTCATAGATACGCCTAAATCGTCAAACACTTTGTCCCGTTGAAGTTCCTTGCAGATATGTCTATGAAATGAATGTTAATTTAGACGTATCTATGAAACGTACGTTAATTTCAAGAAGAGTCTGTTCGGTTGGTAAAATGACTTGAACATTTCTCGTCGTAAGCGACTGAGCCAACAAATGAACCCTCTTCTTAGATGTCCGATCTGAAATCATGTTAATCGCAATAGAGTTTAAGCATATAATTGTTTCTACTTTTGGCACAAGGTCAGCAATTTTCCCAGAGCGTTACTGGTACTTTATTTTATCGACCCAGTAAGGATGAAATGCAAAGTTAACCTCGGCGGGATTTGACCTCAGAACGTAAAGGGCCTTAACTCTATGCTGTAAAGCATGGTGTCTGACGCTCTACCGATACTGCCAATTCACCGCCCCTAACAGTTTTGTCATCGCTGTATGAGTTATCAGTATATAAACACTTATCTTATTTATTCTCATTTTGTATTTCTCACTTATCTATTTACACATAAAACAAACACAAACACACATATATATATATATATATATGTGTGTGTGTGTGTGTGTGTGTGTGTCTATGTGTGTGTGTATGTGTGTATATATATATATATATGTGTGTGTGTGTGTGTGTGTGTGTGTGTGTGTGTGTGTGTGTGTGTGTGTGTGTGTGTGTGTGAGGAGTTAAGACTACTAAAACAATTACTCAAATTAGTGTTTAGCTATTATAAGATAGGGTGCCTAGCGGTGAAGCTTAAACAGTTTACCATCGAAAGAGTTTAAGCTGGACTGTTGATCATCCTATACTTGGAATTCCTTTTATTAATATATATATATATATATATATATATATATATATATATATATATATATAAGGACATCCATTTAAAATAAATTTTCATTCTGACGAGCGAAATCAGACGTCTGTGTCAGGCTCGTCTGTCTTCGTGACACCTTTGGAAATATATAAGTTTAACGCTTGATATAGTAGGAAAAGAATCTTTACGTTTCGGACACTAGTTCTTCATCAGAAAATAAAATGAGAAATAAAAGATGAAATAGAAAGATATAGAGTGAGAAAAGGAAGGAACGGAGAAACAACTTTTGAGATAAAGCACGTGTATTCGGCCATTTTGTGGAAATACCATATATATATATATATATATATATATATATCGACAGTCGATCTACTTTCATCAAATCGGACCGAGGAAACAATGTTTCCATTGGTCTTTCCAATTGCTAATACTATCTATCGGTCGCAACTCCAGGTAAAAGAAGCAACATGAAATAAAGTGTCTAGTTCAAGGACATAACGCATCAACCGGTCCGGGAATCGAACTCACAACCTCACAATTGCGAATCTAATTCTCTAACCACTCAGCCCCATATATATACATATTTATCATATTTATCACATATATAGATATTTATCATATTTATCATATATATATTCATATTTATCATATTTATTATAGTTATCATATTTATACATATACTCTTTATCAAATAATTAATTTTTCATCTCTCTATATTATGTTGTGTTATGTATGTTTATTATAATATCTATTTCAACAATTAAACGCAAGCTATCTGTACTTCACACACCAATGTACAAACTAATACACTATCCATTTCTCTTTATGAATGTAAATAATATAGAATACCTAATTATAATGATTCCCTCCCATAACTGTTCTTATGTAATTGTTTATTTTCATTCTTATCATATTTGATGTAAATCCACACCGTTTTTTTATTTGTCTGTAATGTTAACCTCTAGGCGCCCTTGTAGCAATATATGGTGGAGAGGCGCGTGTGTCTTGGTGGTTAGAGTGTTCAGCTTGTGGTCGTAAAGTTGTGAGTTCGATTCCTGTACCAATTGGTGCGTTATGTTCTTAAACAAGACACTTTCTTTTTCTTTTTTTAACATTGCTCTGGTCTACTCGGCTAGAAAAAAAAATGAATTGTAGCTGTGATTCAAAGATCCAAGCATGTCACACAGTGGGTCACTCCGAATCTCCCTGAGAACTACGTTAAATGTACACGTGTCTCTGAAATACTGATGTACTTGTACGTTAATTTCACGAACAAACTGTTCCGTTGTTCGAACAACTGGTACAATCGTCGTCGAAATTGACGGAAGTCCATTCAATTCCACACCGTTTTGTTATGTGTAATGTGAACTCTCAGACGCCTTTGTAGCAACATAGCAATAAAAGAAATTTAATCGACTAACACGCTAAAGTTTCTGGCTTTGTGCCTATGTAAAAACTTAATCTGCCAGGTTTAATACCCTAGACACACAGTATGTCATGATGGCGTCCCTACGTCTCCATGGTGTGTTCACGTCCGATGGATAGATAGATAAGAGGCCGGTATTTGATTCTCCAGACTTATATAGTAAAGATCATAGATATATGTAATCTAAACGGGTTCTACTTTAGTGGGTGGCTCTACCGCAGTATCCACAGTCTCAGCTATGTAATGACCTATATACTTCACCGAGACCTCAGCTATGTAATGACCTATATACTTCACCGAGACCTCAGCTATGTAATGACCTATATACTTCACCGAGACCTCAGCTATGTAATGACCTATATACTTCACCGAGACCTCAGCTATGTAATGACCTATATACTTCACCGAGACCTCAGCTAGTAATGACCTATATACTTCACCGAGACCTCAGCTATGTAATGACCTATATACTTCACCGAGACCTCAGCTATGTAATGACCTATATACTTCACCGAGACCTCAGCTATGTAATGACCTATATACTTCACCGAGACCTCAGCTATGTAATGACTTAACTATCTACCGAGACCTCAGCTATGTAATGACCTATATACTTCACCGAGACCTCAGCAATGTAATGACTTAACTATCTACCGTGACCTCAGCTATGTAATGACTTAACTATCTACCGTGACCGCAGCTATGTAATGACTTAACTATCTACTGCGACCTCAGCTATCTAATAACCTAACCACTTCACCGAGACCTCAGCTATGAAATGACTTAACTTATCTACCGTGACTTCAGCTACGTAATAACATGACTTCTCTACTGTGACCTCAGCTGTGTAACGACCTGACCTGCATACCGTGAGCTCAGCTGTGTAATAACTTAATTTGTCTACCGTGACCTCAGCTATGTAATGACCTGACCTGTCTACTGTGACCTCAGCTGTGTGGTGACCTGACCTGCCTACCGTGACCTC
The DNA here is from genome assembly GCA_964016885.1 of Eledone cirrhosa. Classification (NCBI taxonomy): domain Eukaryota; kingdom Metazoa; phylum Mollusca; class Cephalopoda; order Octopoda; family Eledonidae; genus Eledone; species Eledone cirrhosa. The sequence goes on from OZ024747.1 coordinate 6,458,891, forward strand.
AGCTATGAAATGACCTGACCTGTCTATAGTGACATCAGCTGTGTAATGACTTGACCACTTCACTGTGACCTGAGTTATGTAATGACCTGACTTGTCTATCATGACCTCAGCTGTGTGATGACCTGACCTTCTACGGTGACCTCAGGTGTGTAACGACGTGATCTGTCTACCGAGACATCAATATATAATATAGCCATCAACCAAAGTCTACATCAATAATATCCTGTCTATAAAAGAGCAATCAACGAACAACATCAGTATTCAACTTGTTTTTTTCATCCTGCAGTATAAAGTGTTTGTAGTTGAGGTAGAAAGCATGCTGAATTATAAATAATTAGACAGACCACACATTAAACTGCTAATGACCAGGTATACCGCACATTAAACTGCTAATGACCAGGTAGACCGCACATTAAACAGCTAATGACCAGGTAGACCACACATTAAACTGCTAATGACCAGGTAGACCACACATTAAACTGCTAATGACCAGGTAGACCACACATTAAACTGCTAATGACCAGGTAGACCACACATTAAACTGCTAATGACCAGGTAGACCGCACATTAAACTGCTAATGACCAGGTAGACCGCACATTAAACTGCTAATGACCAGGTAGACCGCACATTAAACTGCTAATGACCAGGTAGACCGCACATTAAACTGCTAATGACCAGGTAGACCGCACATTAAACTGCTAATGACCAGGTAGACCACACATTAAACTGCTAATGACCAGGTAGACCGCACATTAAACTGCTAATGACCAGGTAGACAGCACATTAAACTGCTAATGACCAGGTAGACCGCACATTAAACTGCTAATGACCGCACGTAAGGTAGACCGCACGTTAATATATATATCATATATCTAAAGTTCAGTAGTTTCAAACTACACATGAATAATCTACAATAAAATACTTTACAAAACAGCTCGAATTTCGGAAGTCGAACAGAGTATTAAACATTATAACGATCTGAGTTCAAATCCCGCCGAGGTTGACTTTGCCTTTCATCCTTACAGGGTCGATAAAATAAAGTACCAGTGATGCACTGGGTAATTGCTGGCCTTGTGCCAAAAAGTAGAAACAATTATTACAATAGATGGTGGATTGGCAGTATCGGTAGAGAGTCGGATACCATGCTTTGCAACATAGAGTTATGGCCCTTTACGGTTTGAGTTCAAATCCCAGCGAGGTTAACTTTGCCTTTCATCCTTACGGGGTTGATAAAATAAAGTACCAGTAATGTACTGGGTATTTGCTGGCCTTGTGCCTAAAATAGAAACAATTATTACAGCTGCCAGTCTCGGTAGAGTGTCGGACGCCATGCTTTGCAGCATAGTCTTACGGGTCTTTATTATCTGAGTTCAAATCCCGTCGAAGTTAACTTTGCCTTTCATCCTTACGGGGTCGATAAAATAAAGTACCAGTAATGCACTGGGGTGATTGATGGCCTTGTACCAAAAGCAGAAACAATTATTACAGCAGATGACCCACTGTCTCGCTACTTAGAGGTTCATTTCTTTGTCATATGAACAATCTACTATAAAATACATTACAAAAATGCTCGGTTTTCCAAAACCAATAGTTAAACAGGATGCTCAACAATAGTAGAGTAGATGAGATTTATTTGTAAAAAAAAAAGGGACCCACTCCGTCTTTGTCACATAAACTATCACACAAAGGGAATGGGGACAGAATAATTCAGCGGCTCTTTTTCTTCTCTTTATGTTTCTATATATATATATATATAATAGAAAACGAAAAATCAGTGATGCATC
>OZ024747.1:6468175-6478175 GCA_964016885.1 Eledone cirrhosa
ACACTTATTTAGCAGTATTGAGTTGTCAAGAATGAAATTTGTAGAAATTTGTATTAAAAAAAACAACAAATTTCTACAAATTTCATACTTGACGACCCAATAGCAGAAACGGCGCCTTCCAGGTGGTTTTCTGCAAGTATGTTTATGTACATGTCTATTTCGTAATGTAGCTAACGTATACAAATTATGAAGAGAGAAAACAATAATCTTGACGTAGGAAGGATGCGAACTCGCACCAATATATTTCGTATTGCGGTTTATTTAATTTGAAACAACGACGTTTATTCTCTACAAAATAGTGCCCCCCTCAACATACTTAATTCAAGCTGAGATATGAACCAGAAATAAGCAGAAGCACGATTGAAACAGTCCAACAGATTATCTTCGACGAGATTCGGACCCTTACCGATTTTCGAATAAAACACTTTTTATAGACTTTCTGATAGTCTATATACAGCCCCTATTTCAGGACTTCCTAGTGTAGTGAATTACCGTATTTCCCGGCGCCGAAGACGATTCATCTTCGAGGACGCACCTTAATTTCGACAACCCAAAATTTGAAAAAAAAATAATAAACACCCATTGGCCTCCAGGACGCATGGTAGATTTTTGAGACTTATTTTAGGAAAAAAGTAGCGTCTTCGACCCCAGGAAATATGTTACTTATAATTAAAAGGTTAAATTGTTTTTTCCTGGCGGGAGAACGGTACGAACTTGCAATGCCATATTTAATTTTGCTGTTTATTTACTTTAATACTGAAGTACAATATTTATTTGCCGAAGCCAGAAAGTCCTGTGGACACCAGTTCGAAACGTTTATTTAGCAAGTAACTCATTTTTACTGCATTGGTTTAGAATACGGCGAACTGTGATGCAGTTAATCTGAAACGGAGATTAGCTTGATAGAGTTTTCTAGAGCTTTCCAAGAGTTTCTACTTGATAAAGTTATCAAGAGTTTATATCAGTTCGTCCTGGCATTGTATATCACGTTTGCACTGTTACCTAAAGTAGGTCAACATGACACTACCATATGTTGCTATAAAATCTAGGTCAGTTTGACATTGTTATCTAGAAAGCAGAGAAACGGGGTAGAGATGGCATACTAGAAAGTAGTTCAGTTTGACACTCTTAATCTAGAAGGCAAGTTTCTACATTGCTATCTCAAAAGTAGATCAATTTGACATAGTGATCTAGGATCATTAGATGCATGTACTTAAATATAGGCGATGTAGATAATCAAATATAGGTCAGGGTTTTAAAATTTAGGTCAATTGACATGGTTTTCTGAGACGTAGTTTAGGTTGACATTATTTCTTACGTCCCTTTACAGTCTGAGTTCAAATCCCGCCGAGGTTAACTTTGCCTTTCATCCTTACGGGGTCGATAAAATAAAGTACCAGTAATGTACTGGGATAATTGCTGGCCTTGTGCCAAAAGTAGAGACTATTATTTCACTCAAGGATGTGTATGGGGTTGGAGGAGGTTAGGGGGTTACTACAGCTATTATACATGAGAGGGCATAATGAGCTTACTGATTATAAAGAATCATGATACTTGCTTCAATTAATGCAAACAGGTAGCATTTCAAAACATGTAATTTAGCTCTATTAAATGATATAAATTACCTATGAATGTCTAATATCGCTATGGTTCCTTTTGTTAATTCACACTTCTTAACCATAACACACACACACACACACACACACACACACACATACACACACACACACACACACACACACACACACACACACACACACACACACACACACACACACGAATGTGAACACACAAATAATATAAAAATTCAGAGACACGCTCCCCAATGTGAACACACAAATAATATAAAAAATTATTTTCTCATTTCCAGAATTCTCTAACCCAAATCTGACACCAGAGCGACTATATTTATTACTATAGAAACAATTATTTTCTTAGAAATATTACTAATAAACTCCACATAAAATGGCAGTACGTACGTCATCTTCATGTGTTGGTGAGAAAATATACGTCACTTTGAGATTAGTCAGTAAAAACATAGATCAAGTTATTACTTATATAGGCGCAGCCATGTCTCTGTGGTTAAAGAGTTCACTTTACAGCACACGTGGTTTCGAGTTCACTTCCACAACTTGGCAGTTTGAGAAAGTGCCTTCTACTATAACCTCGTGTTCGTCAATGTCATGCGAGTGAAATTTAGTAGGCAGAGATTGTGCAGAAATTTGGTAAAATGGCTCAGGCATGGCTTTGTGGTTAATGAGTTCGCTTTGAACCCACATGATTTGGGATTCAGTCCTGTTGCGCGACACTTGAGCAAATATCTTCGGTTATAGTGTCGGGTTGACCAATATCATGTGAGTGGAATTTGGTAGACTTCAATATTCTAACTGTCCCAATAGTGAACTATAGTTGTAATGTTATCAATTAGATACTAAATAAACTAGGTCAAAACAGGAATTAAACAAAGTAATGACTTCATTTCCAGAATTCTCTAACCCAAATCTGACACCAGAGCGACTATATTTTCCACAAATACAAAGAGGCTACCTACCTTCCCGTATTCCACAAGAGCTCTACGTCAGGTAGAGACCTTGTACATCTAGAAAACTATTATAAAATATGCAACCCATTGCTGCTGAACTCTTGAGGGAATCGTATCGATACCATTGTAGCATACGGCGTGTCTCGGACTTTTAAACCTGGCAAAGCCAATCCGTCTCCAGGTTTGTGTACGAGCGATTTCTAACAGAGAGAGAGAAGGGAGCGGGGGTTAGAATCGATGCTAACAATTGACTGGTAATTTATTTATCGATCCCAAAAGGATGAAAGGCGAAATTTACCTTGGCATAATTCAAACACGAGGTGCAGAGACTCGGAACGAATACCGCAAAGTATTTTATCCGACGTTCTAATGACTCTGCCAATTGACCGTCTCATAAAATATAGCGTTTGATGGCTCTTCCAGCGCATCTCCCTTACCATCCTCCGGGGAAACACCTTCGCCATTCTGTCCGCCGGGGCCTGTGGGGAGGCCAGCACGTGGGACCCCATTTGCTCACCATACGGATTAACGAAAATAAACCAACCTTTTAACGTTGCTAAAAAGAAATATCGAATGGAAAACTAGTACAATAGATGAACAAAATAAAAAAAAATCTTTTCTCTCTCCAAAGAAACCCACAAATATTAAACAGACGCTGAAATGACAAACAGCTGCAATGAGAAAGGGGAAACAAAAATAGAAATTTTGAAAAAGATAAAAAAATAAGTTAAAATGGGCTAGGGTGTGCTTCGCTAAAGCGAGAGCATGAAATGCCCTTACATAACAAAGCATGCCCTCGCAAAACGAAATGAGCATGACGCCACTGCCAATTGTCAAAGGTCCCACCTTCCTCCCTATCTGGACTGAGGAATAAATATTGCAATAACTTGGGGTTCAAACACCCACAAGTCTTTATATATTGCCCGAAACATAATTACATGGATTTTGATACAGATGCTTTAAAGAATCATCTTGACCTTCTGCTGCCCAAGATCTCAAACGAGTCTACATTACGGCGAGAAACTCAAATGAGAGCATCAGTGCCCAACCTCTCAATCTTCAATGGTTAACTTAGGAAGCGTTGCTATAGATTGCGTGGCAATAATGGTTGTAGCTCCATAATGGCCATAGCTTGTGGGTTGGATAATTGATTATTGATTACGACAAAGGAGGTCGATAAATAAACAAAGGAGGTCGACAAAGGAGGTCGATAACTAAAAAATCAGTTCAGTAATGGGGATTGAATTGTTCCTCCTCTATATCTTTACTGACATCCTTTCTATTACTCACTGTTTCTCTGGAAGACATTGGCTATGTTCAGATATAAGATATAGTAAGGGAAGGACTCGACCAGGTTTAAATGTCCAAGACACGCCGTATATCACAACGGCATTTCTACAACTCTGTCAAGAGTTATGGTGCCATGGCATTAAGCAAACCATTAATTTATCAAAATTCAAATTTCCAGGTTGTATTACTGTTCATATATCCGGTTAGAGTATAACAACCCTAGACTTCAACAATGAAATACTGCTATTGCTGACAGCACAGGATAAATAGTATTAACAGAATGAACAACTAAAAGTCACAACAGCAACGAATGATTTCAAGATAGCCACCGTATCTAATACATTGATAACAATGGTAGCTGTTGTAGCACGTCACAGTAGACGTGGTACATTGAAATATTGCATTTTATTCGGTCGTTTTACCGCCGGTTGTAAAACTAACAAGCTTGAGAGTTATTTACAATTTGTTTAGTCTGCAATAACAAAACATACATTTGGGTGGATTGCACTTGAATTACACACTTATATACATTTATACACGCACGACGACTACCCACGCAAACACACACACACACACACACTCTCTCTCTCACACACTCACACACACGCTCACACACTCTCTCTCTCTCTCTCACACTCACACACACACACTCACTCACACACTCACTCACACACATATATTTGTACGTATGTTTATAAACATATATACTCACACATCCAGCCGATATACTCACACACTTATAAACAGATCTACCATGGGATATAGTAGTAGTAGTAGTAGTAGTAGTAGTAGTAGTAGTAGTAGTAACTCGGTTACGACGACGAGTGTTCCGTTTGATCCGATCAATGGAACAGCCTGCTCATGAAATTAACGTTGAAGTGGCTGAGCATTCCACAGACACATATACCCTTAATGTAGTTCTCAGGAAGATTCAGCATGACAGAATGTGACAAGGCTGCCACCTTCGAATTACAGGTACAACTGGAGCAATGTGAAATAAAGTGTCTTGCTCAAGGACCCAACGCACCGCCGGGAATCAAGGACTCACGACCTTACGACTGTGAACCGAATAGCCAAACCACAAAGTCACGTGTCTTCACAGTAGTGGTGGTGGTGGTAGTAGTTGTAGTAGTGGCAACCTTTCTTTATTGTCCAGAAGGGTTCATATACACAGTGATGGGTTGCCAGGTTGCCCAATGGCAAGTGGGCCCCAGGGGGCCCACGGTAGCATTGCAAGAGCCCACAGTAGCATTGCAGGGCCCACTGTAGTATTTTAGGGGTCAATGCTTTGCTTTCAAAAAATATCTGAAATCTAAGAGAAAGAATAAAATTTAAAAAAAATAAATAAATAAAACAATTAAGCAAAGCTTTTGGTCAACCAAAGAGGGGGAGAAATGAGGTGCAACAGAAATGAAACATGGATTACAGGTTAAAATATAGTCTAGATAGATGTGAAACAAAACGAGGATGTAGTTTATGGAACATCCAAGGGATTTAGAAGTCGACCTCAAGTAGGAGCAATAACATTAAGAAAGACATGAACGACACCACATCATTTTGTTTTGAAAATTCTGAAAGTAGGTTTATAAGTTTGAATTTTCATAAGATTTTCGTAGTTGTCTCTGTGGCCAAGCGGTAGTTACTAGAGACGGTGGAGATCCTGGTCTTGCGTTCAATCCTGATCAAGAGGTACATGTAACCTTTTTCAACCAATAGAAAAAAAACTGTAAAGGTTTACCGGGAACCCTACTCTCGACCAGGATCACCACCGTCTATGCTTCCTCTAACTAGGCTGCCGAGACAGCTACAGAAGCATAATGAAAATTGATAATTATAAACCTACTTTCAAAATCAAAGTTAAAAAGATGTGGTATCGTTTATGGCTTTCCAAGAGCTATTAGTAATATTTAGGTCATTATTGAAAGACTCTGGATTTCGCAAAATACATAATATTGTTTATTGGAGAAGGTAAGGTATTTTTCCGCAAAAATTTGATTGCACTGTTTTGTTTCCACTTAGGTATTTTTCGAAAATGTTATTCATTCATTATAAAAATTAAATGATAGCATTCTATATGTAGGTGGGCCCCCTTCATTCTATATGTAGGTGGGCTCCCTTCATTCTATATGTAGGTGGGCCCCCTTCATTCTATATGTAGGTGGGCCCCCTACATCTCCCCGCAACCAATACTTTTAGACCCAGTCCGCCACTGTATATACACAAAACACCTCATATTTAATGGGGTTTAACAAAATTCGCTAGGACTCTACATCTATATAATAAATGAGAGTGTGGCAAATACAGTTCTGATAGAGACCAGTAATATGGAGATGGTGGAGGGGGTCAGTCGATTGACCCCAGTATTTCACTGGTACTTTATTTTATAGACTCTAAAGGGATTAAAGGCAAAGTTGAGATTAATGGAATTTTCAGATGGGTTAAAATCTTGGCAAATAAATCCTATACAAATATATGGTGGTGGTGGTAGTAGTAGTAGTAGTAGTAGTAGTAGTAGTAGTAGTAGTGATGGTGGTAGTAGTGATGGTGGTAGTACTGGTGGTAGTTGTAGACAATGGTGGTGGTGGTGGTGGCGGTGGTAGTAGTGGAGGTGATGGTAGTGGTGATGGTGGAGGCGATGGTAAAAATAGTGGTAGTAGTGGTGGTGGTGGTAGTAGCAGTAGTGATGGTAGTAGTGGAGGTGGTGGTGGTAGTGGTGGTGATAGTGGTGGTGGTGGTAGTAGTAGTAGTGATGGTAGTAGTGGAGGTGATGCTGGTGGTGGTGGTAGTAACAGTAGTGATGGTAGTAGTGAAGGTGGTGGTGGTGGTGGTGGTGGTGGTAGTAGCAGTAGTGGATGTGGTGTTGGTGGTGGTGATGGTGGTGGTAGTGATGGTAGTAGTGGAGGTAATGGTGGTGGTGGTAGTAGTGATGGTAGTAGTGGAGCTGGTGGTGGTGGTGGTGGTGATAGTGGTGGTGGTGGTGGTAGTAGTAGTTATGATGATGATGATGTTAGTATCAGCTGACATGGCTGTTATATTTAAGCTACCACACCAACATACCATCCGATAGGTGTCAGCACTATTTCAATTACTGCAGGCCATTCTTTGACAATAATTAATTATTGTCCATCATACTGGCTGCCCTGTTCAGTTTCGCTTTTATTGTTTATCTTGTTGTTGTTGCTGTTAGTATTGCTGTTAGTGCTGTTGTTAGTGCTGTTGTTACTGTTGTTGTTAGTTGTTGTTGTTGTTGTTGTTGTTGTTAGTGGTGTTGTTACTTGTTGTTATTAGTGTTGTTGTTGTTAGTTTTTGTTGTTAGTGTTTTTGTTGTTAGTTGTTATTAGGTGGATTGGCAGTATCGGTAGAGGGTTGGACGCCATGCTTTCCAGCGTGTTACGTCCCTTTACGAACTGAGTTCAAATCCCGCCGAGGTTGACTTTGCCTTTCATCCTTACGGGGTCGATAAAATAAAGTACCAGTCACGCACTGGGTAATTGCTGGCCTTGTGCCTAAAGTAGAAACAATTATTAGTGTTGTTGTTGTTGCTGTTATTAGTGTTGTTGTTGTTGTTAGTTGCGGTTATTAGTGTTGTTGTTGTTGTTAGTTGCGGTTATTAGTGTTGTTGTTGTTGTTAGTTGCGGTTATTAGTGTTGTTGTTGTTGTTATTAGTGTTGTTGTTGTTGTTGTTAGTTGTTTTTATTAGTGTTGTTGTTGTAAGTGTTGTTACTGTTGTTGTTAGTTGCTGTTGTTAGTGTTGTTGTTTTTGTTAGTGTTGTTATTAGTGTTGTTGCTGTTGTTGATGTTAGTTGTTGTTGTCACAGCTGCTTTTGTTGTTATTGCTATCATCATTGTTCTTATTATTGTTGTTGTTGCCATTATTATTGTTGTTGCCATTATTATTGTTGTTGTTGCCATTATTATTGTTGTTGTTGCCGTTATTATTCCTACGCAGCCTGAGGCAAACCTTTCGTTGAGCAAATCTATGACACGAAGGTCTTCTTCTTCTTCTTCTTCTTCTTCTTCTTCTTCTTCTTCTTCTTCTTCTTCTTCTTCTTCGCCCATTTATTCCTGGGAGGGGCGTACGGACAGAGCCATTAGACCCGTCTACCTAAGGGTCCTATCAGAAGCAACCGTCTCCAATTGATCCGGCTGGATCCCTAAATGACACCTACTGACTCATGGGTGTTATCCAACCATCTACCACTGGGTTTCCTGCCCGTAAAAATCTATCTAGCGATTCTTTCCTTAGATAACATAATCCTATTGGCTTAGTTTGTACGTGTGCACTCCTCATACGAAACCTTCGTTCGGGAAACTATAAATCAAATATCTTTGTTTTATAGTTGCCTGAACGAAGGTTTTGAATGAGAAGTGTTATAAACACTCAAGTGATATTTTAAGGATCAACTCAAGTTATCTCTGATCCAAGGAGAAACCAACCCAAATATTTGGAAGGAGACAACTGCGAATATAAAACCTGGAGGTGAGCCATCTTTAAAGGTTCCCAACCAAGACACCATTTTGATCGACAATGCACTAAAAGGAAGGTGAAGATAAACGAGCCATGCCCTTCCTCTAGACTTTTGTATAACGTACACCAACAGTTATTCTATAACAAACTGGGGTTGTCTAATCTTGCTCTCCCCGCTCTTCCATACTTTCGTGTAACATATAATAATTGTTTCTACTTTTGGCACAAGGCCAGCAATTATCCCAGTGTATTACTGGTGCTTTATTTTATCGACCCTGTAAGGATGAAAGGCAAAGTTAACCTCGGCGGGATTTGAACTCAGACCATAAAGAGCCGTAACTCTATACTGCAAAGCATGGCGTCAGACTCTGGCTATTCAGCTGCAGACTGAGATTCTCTCTCTCTCTCTCTCTCTCTCTCTCTCTCTCTCTCTCTCTCTCTCTCTCTCTCTCTCTATGTCCACAATAGACATCATAACAAAAATATTAACAGAATCTAGAAACACCCAATGCTGGGAATCGAGCTGGCGCCGTCGACGACGATATAATATAAAATAATAAAAAAGAAGGAAAAACAAATGAGTAATTATCTGCGAGATAGATATAACTATGTATATGTTTGTTCTATCAACCATATATTCATAGTGTTCACATTTACCAATGTGACGTCACTACATCACCCGTTCCCTTCCAGAAGATACGTCTTTCTTTAGATCGGCCATTAACGGAAGTAGTGTATGAAAGACTTTGACCTATTAGTGCTCTGTTGCTTTACTTTGATGGACAACGTTTACTTCCGGTAGGTCTCGCTGTGATTAAAACTAATCTTTGTTGTCATATTCACTTCATTGTCAGAAACTATTATTTTCTTGTGATCTTTGAAAGGTTACTAACATTTACGGACCGTAATATATGTATATATATGTATGTTTGTACCTATATATGTATGTATATATGTATGTTTGCAGGCGTATAGGTATATATGTATGTGTGCATGTATCTATGTGCATGTATGTATTTGTGTGTGTTTATATGTATATACGTTTTATGCATGTGTATAAATCTCTGTCTATCTATATCTATGAGATATATATATATATATATATATATATATAATATATATATATATATATATATATATATATATAGAGAGAGAGAGAGAGAGAGGTGGGGGGGGGAATAAATGATAATGTAGATTGTATATGTGTGAATGTGAGTTCGTTTGTAAGTGTGTTTGTAAATATATTATATTTTACTATGTACGTAAATTCTAAACTGCTTATGAAAAACCACACACACACATACACACATACACACACAGTACATACGCGAGCAAATCTGTAGTACTACAATGCATTCGCTAAGGTATTTAGATGGTGGTACAGTCGCTTGCAGACTCCGTCCCTCACTTGATCCAACGAAACATACAGGATATAACAACAGAGTGTGAAAGGAAAGAGGTCTACACCTCACCGAGGATTTGAACTCAAAACGCAGACATTTGGAACCAACAAATATCAAACCCTTTAACGACTCTACCAAATCAACCACCTATATATATATATATATATATATATATATATATATATATATATATATATATATATATATATATATATATATATATATATATATATATATATATATATATATATATATATATATATATATATATATATATATATATATATATATATATAT
>OZ024747.1:6493175-6495675 GCA_964016885.1 Eledone cirrhosa
TTTTTCTCTGCTACCCGGCCCACATTTTCTATTCACACATCACCCTACAGCTGTCCTAGTTAATGTTGCACAGTATCAACCTCACCAGTCTTCGGGAGCATTTGAAATCTATGGGCACTCCCCACCTTCTAAACAACCTTTTGCTTTTATTGTTTTGTGAAAGAATATATATCTTTCACAGTCGTACATGTCTGGTGAGTTACTTGATCTGAGACTGTGTATTGAAACTAAAGAAATTACATTGTGGAAGAATCATTTCAGCCAAAGCTGTTCATGTCAAGCAAGTAATTTGATCTGAGAGCGTGATGTTGAAACTAAAACGATTACACAGTGGAAGAGTCATTTGAGCCACAGTTGTACTTGTCTGACAAGTGTCTTGATCTTTGTTGAAACTGAAGCAATTGCATGGGGGAAGATAAATGTGAAGTGAATTTAACAGTTCTTGAGTGTGTTTGAATAACTCTTAGATATAACCACACACACGCACATACACACACACACACATACAAACACACACACGCACACACACACGCATATATATATGTATGTATATATGTATATATATATTTATGTGTGTGTGTATATATATATACTGTATATATATATATATAAATATATATAAATATATATATATATATATAAATATATATATATATATATATATAATATATATAAATATATATATATATATATATATAATATATATAAATATATATATATATATATATAATATACATAAATATATATATATATATATATATATATATATAAATATATATAAATATATATATATATATATATATATATATATATATAATATACATAAATATATATACATACATATATATATATAAATATATATAAATATATATATATATGTATATATATATAAATATATATATATATATATATATATATATATATATATATATATATATATATATATATATATATATATATATACATACACACAAACTGGTAAATTCCTTGTACATTTATCATATCTTTCTCCCTGTCAGAATTTTCAACGTACTGTTAATAAGGATATTTCCCAAAGATTTACGATAGAAATTGATGGAATATTTCATGAGATAAAATGGCGGAATATATTGAGACATAAATAAGTGAAATTACGCAATATTGCAGCAAACATCAGCAGATTAAGTGAAAGGAGACTGGCAAGCTACCAATCCAGCTTAGCTGCACATGTGTATGCCTTTTATAAACAAATTAACAGGTTATTGTAACAGTGGAGGGCAGTTTATTTTGAAAGAACATCTTCTCCCCGGTTCTATATATAAATATAGAAGTATATTTAAATCGGTAAATATACCTGTGTAAATATCTACATACGTACATTCATACGTATGTATACACCTACCTAATTATCTACCTATATACATACCTATATATGTACATACATACTTATATACTCGTCTTTGTGAGTGTTGGACCTTCGTCGGCCCCGATGAAGAGTGTACATGTACAAGAATTACAGGTATAACTCATTTCTGCCAGCTAAGTGAAATAACATGTTTTGCCCAAGGACGGCTCACACACACATAGACACACACACACACACACACACACACACACACACACACACACACACACACACACACACACACACACACATACACACACACACACACACACACACACACACACACACACACACATAGACACACACACACACACACACACACACACACACACACACACACATATATATATTGATGGATATAATTGTTTCTACTTTTGGAGCAATTACCACAGTTCATTACTGGTACTTTATTTTATCGACCCTGTAAGGATGAAAGGCAAAGTTAACCTCGGCGGGATTTGAACTCAGACCATAATGGGCCGTAACTCTATGCTGCAAAGCATGGCGTCCGACGCTCTACCGATACTGCCATTCCACCGCCCTTGGATGGATATACTGATTTTCCGAAGAGTTAGGTACATATCTATTTTATAAAGAAATGATTCCTATAGGAATAAAACTGTTTCATTCGTTTGAAATCATCTCGAAGCCATTTTTATGTTTATATATATATACACATATACACACACACACACACAATCACAAGGAAAGGTGCACAACACCAAAGTAGAGAATATTATGTCGGATTGGCAGTATCGGTAGAAGGTCGGACGCCATGCTTTGCAGCATAGAGTTACGCCCCTTGAAACACCCACATAAAACATGCCATGACTGAAACATGGGTTTGTCAGATCTATACCAATAGTTTTGAAAGTTTGACCTTGACTCTTATTGATGCTCATGGCAAAGCATGGCCTCATTGGGAACTGCAAATATAAAAGGCAACTCGCTATCACTTGGTATAAGTCGAATCCTCGGAATAAGAAGAGCTTGACTTTTGTAAGCCCCGAATATAATGGTTGCTTCAATCAAGTTCTCATGCAATCTTATTACATCACATCTTGTTCCATTTATTGGCCAAAATGTTCACTATACGGGGTTTAACCCCCATTAGGG
>OZ024747.1:6508175-6510675 GCA_964016885.1 Eledone cirrhosa
TGGTAGTGGTGGTGGTGGTGGTAGTAGTGGTGGTGATGGTGGTGGTCTCGTTATCATTAATTTTTATGAATTTTTGTTTTGTTTTTTCTACATGTTTATTTGTATGTTTTGCAAATGATAGTAAGGCGTGGTTCGCATGGTGTTAGCAGTATTGAGTGGCGGTGAGAGGAGGTTTAAACCCGCAGAAGTCAGTTAGTCAGTTAAACAGGCGTCAAAACGTCTGAAAGCCGTCACCTCTCTCTCTCTCTCTCTCTCTCTCTCTCTCTCTCTCTCTCTCTCTCTCTCTCTCTCTCTCTCTTAAGGAACTGTAACTCAGAAATTTCGGGACGAGACACTCCCATTTCACTGCCGATAGTTATTACTACTGCTGCTGTTGCTGCTGTTACTGTTGCTGCTGTTGTATAGGTATATGTGTGTCTCAGCCTCTGTGTGTGTGTGTGTGTGTGTGTGTGTGTGTGTGTGTGGCTTAGTGGCTAAGGTATTCGTCTCACGGTAGTAAGATAGAGAAGACGTTTCCCCGAAGGATGGTTAGGGAGATGCGCTGGAAGAGCCATTCGAACTCGCGAGGCTCGCCACACCTGCGGGTAGCAAACTCCGCACCGATGGGGTTGAGTAGGGAAGTAATCCTAGGGCCAAGGACACTAGAAGTCTCCACTGCTACGGGCTCGACCGCAAACCTGTCGGAGAGCGACCGATATTTGGAGAGTTTACCCTCCACGACCCGAAGTGCAACAGAGCCTGGATAAGTTGCAGACTGCAGCAGGTTGCCGCTGGAGAAAGTGATAGATTATTAGTTCAATTTACTGTGGTTGTGTTGTATCCTTGAGCAAGACACTTTATTTCACGTTGCTTCAGTACACTCAACTGGTAAAAACGAGTCATACCTGTATTTCAGGGAGCAGTCATGTCACACCCCATGTCATGCGGAATCTCCTTGAGACTTACGTTAAGGGTACACGTGTTTGGGGAATGTCAATTTCATGAGCAGGCTGTTCCGTTGGTCAGACAACTGAAACAGTCATCGTCAGAACCAACGGATGTCCAGCAATATGGCCGTTTGACCGTCTGCTACTGTAACGGAAGTCCAGCAATGTGACGGTTTGACCGTCTCCTATTGTAACGGATGTCCGACAATATGGCCGTTTGACCGTCTTCTACTGTAACGGAAGTCCAGTAATATGGCCGTTTGACCGTCTGCTACTGTAACAGATGTCCAGTAATATGGCCGTTTGACCGTCTCCTACTGTAACGGATGTCCGACAATATGGCCGTTTGACCGTCTCCTACTGTAACGGATGTCCGACAATATGGCCGTTTGACCGTCTGCTACTGTAACGGATGTCCAGTAATATGGCCGTTTGACCGTCTGCTACTGTAACGGATGTCCAGTAATATGGCCGTTTGACCGTCTGCTACTACAACCTCGGGGTCACTAATTCGTTTGAATGAAAT
The DNA here is from genome assembly GCA_964016885.1 of Eledone cirrhosa. Taxonomy (NCBI): domain Eukaryota; kingdom Metazoa; phylum Mollusca; class Cephalopoda; order Octopoda; family Eledonidae; genus Eledone; species Eledone cirrhosa. The sequence continues at coordinate 6,509,628 of OZ024747.1, forward strand.
TTGATAGACCGCCATTTTTTTTTTCTTTCTTTCTATTTTTAAATCTCTCCCTGTTTATAAATACGTTGGATTGATAAGGTTATCTCCACTATCATCATCATCATCCTCCTCCGCCACCCTTCCTCTTCATCTCTATTGTCACAATCATCGTAAGTCACTTCCACCACCACCACCACCAACAACAACAACAGCAGCACTACTATCATCCCAACTAGCACACCTACCACACCCTTTACTGCCGCCGCCACAACAACCACTACACTCACTATCGCCATCACCACTGCCACCACCAAAACCGCCATCAGCGCCACCACCACCATCACCCCCACTACCGCCGCCACAACCACCATCACCCCTACCACCACCACCACCACCACCGCCGTCACCATCTCCACCAACAACAACAACGACACCAACACCACCACCTACAACTACCACCACCACCTACAACTACCACCTCACTACCACCACCTCACTACCACCACCCCACTACCACCACCACCACCACCTACAACCACCACCACCACCTACAACCACCACCACCACCACCACCACCACCACCTACAACCACCACCACCACCTACAACCACCACCACCACCTACAACCATCACCACCACCACCACTACAACCAGCACCACCAAAACTACCACCACCACCACCACCACTAAAACTACCAACACCACCACCACCACCACCACCGCCACCGCCGCCACCACCACCACTACTACCACCATCACCAATGGAAGAGAGACTCACAGCTCTGCGCTTGGTTTGCTCGTTGCTGGCAATGTTTGTGTTAAACGCTCAGAAACAAGGTTTTATAATTGTAGATTGACTGTGGAAGTCTCGGAGGTATTCGCAGGAAGGAAAGGTACATACGACCTACTGACAACAACAACAACAACAACAACAACAACAGCAGCCATGACAACAGGAGCAATACCAACAACAGCAATAACAACAACAGCAATTACCACAACAGCAACAGCAATAACAACAATATATATATATGTGTATGTATGTGTGTGTGTGTGTGTGTGTGTGTGT
>OZ024747.1:6525675-6528175 GCA_964016885.1 Eledone cirrhosa
CCTTTTCAGCTTTTTTTCTATTAGTTGTAAAATAAAAACTGAAAAAGGCTACCTGTACCTCTTGATCAGGATTGAACCCAAGACAAAGATCTCCACCGTCTCTAGTACCTACCACAGAGACAACTACGAAAATCGTGTGAAAATTCATACTTATAAACCTACTTTCAGAATTTTCAAAACAAAATGATGTGGTGTCGTTCATGTCTTTCTTAATGTTATTGCTCCTACTTAAGGTCGACTTCTAAATCCCTTGGCTGTTCCATAAACTCCATCCTCGTTTTGTTTCACATCTATCTAGACTACATTTTAACCAGTAATCCATGTTTCATTTCTGTTGCACCTTATTTCTCCCCCTCTTTCTTTGACCAAATGCTTTGCTTAATTTCTTTATTTTCATTTTTTTTAATTTTTATTGGGCAACCAGGCAACCTGGCCAGTCCGCCATTGTATATATATATATATATATATATCAATACTAGAGTCGGCTCCACAACCCCTATGGGTCACCTTGAGCCAATCCTCTGCGAAACGCGCGTAACACGTCGATACGCAATAAATATTTTTCATATGTAAACGAAACTTCCTCGCTTTTTCTATTATATATATATATATATAGAGAGAGAGAGAGATAAAACAAAGAAAGTGTGGTAAGGAACCAGGTAGACCATAACGCACCAGAGTACAGTTCGGATCTAGCTGTCGAAACGGCCGGAGCTCAACTGTCGGGGTCCTGACTCTTTTCCTATATATATATATATATATATGTATATATATATATATATATATATATATATATAGATAGATATATATATGGGGGTGTATGTGTTGGGGGGATGTATGTGAAGATTTTAAGGTAGGTATATCTAAATTTAGGACTATTGGTCTGAAAAGTATGAAGTGTAAAATATAAAACTTTCAACTAAACATAAATACATACGAGATTACTCTTATGTATTTAATACTTTATTGTGGTTAGTATTTCTGAAAATTTGCTGAGGCCATGCTGGGGTTCCACTATTGAAGAAGTTATCAGCGGCCCGCTACGAAGGATCGAATCTCGTACCTCTTAGATACCAACAGATAGCTCTAACCATTAAGCTAATGGTTTAGACTACTGACAGTATTGGATGTAAATATTTAAATTTTGAATGTGATGCAGTCATAGTGAGATTTAGTACTTTTTTTCTTCATGAATGTTTTGCTCATGTGGTTTGACATGGTACAGGATGTTAAAAGTGAAAAGGCAATAATATGTATGGTAGACACATTGGCACAAAATCTTTAGGTTCTTAAGTTTGAAATGTCCGATTTCCTTATAGTATTTTAATATGAAATCGGATATTCCATACTTAATGCTCTGATATAAAGAAATAGCAGATTCACTCACACATAAAGAAAGAACACCTTGCCAAGATATAAAATAATTATTACATATATTAAACCGGCAAGTTATTTAGTTTATTATTTGGTCATATTTTCATTGAAATAACTGAAATACTACTTCCTGTCTATCTTCTTGACATCAACTTCCGGTATTCCTATTTGATGTAATTTCCTGCATGTCGTTTAAATACATATCGGTGATAACTCTTAACACTTGCGTAATTTGTAAAGAATAGGTAGGTGGAGACTGTAAAACTATTGGGTCGTCAAGTAGGAAATTTGTAGACATTTTTTTATAGAAATAAAACATTTCTACAAATTTCATACTTGACACAATATATATATATACACACACACACACACACACACACACACACACATATATATATATATATATATATATATATATATATATATATATATATATATACACACACTAGCACGAACACGCTATTTTAAAGATAGCGTTTTGGCAGCGATATGATTGAGGATGGCCAGGTATGTCATTTATGAGACAACATACTTTGTTGCGATTATTGCATTTATTCCACATAAACACACACACACTAACATGTATATATATATATATATATATATATATATATATATATATATATATATATATATATATATACACACACTAACATGTATATATATATATATACATATATATGTATGTTTACATGTATATATATATATATATGTGCATATATATATATATATATATATAAGTTTATCCCCGGTTCAGTCGGGGGTAACCACAATAAGTAAGGTACTCAATACATAGCAGAGTATAAATATTTAATATACAAATGGCTTCTACAGGACTAGAACTGTTTCATTCGGGAGAAATCATCAGGAAGCTGTAGTCCTGTAGAAGTCATTTCTATATTGAATATATATATATATATATATATATATATATATTACAACACGAACTAGAATACCGAATCAAACGTTACGTGATTTGATTTTTGCAGACGACTGTGTATTACTTGTACATTCACTAGGAGACCTGCAGTTCATTGTGGTTAAGTTCGCTTCAGCACCTAGAACTTTTGTGCTAACAATAGGCATAAAGACATCTGAACTCATGTTTCAAACAAGGCCATGGAAT
>OZ024747.1:6548175-6550675 GCA_964016885.1 Eledone cirrhosa
TGTATGTAACTAAATATAATTACGAAAATCTGCTCTACAGTAGTAAAGTGTTGTGTCTTTTAACTGAGGACTGTAAACAAACAACACACGTAACTTTACCTTTCCAGAAACAACAAATATATTGTTCTTGTAGCTTCTATTGTATAATAATCGATTGTTTTATGTTTATTTACAAACATATTCAAGTGAACGTGATATCTGGCCACACAGCACGTACACAAACCAAACTCTTAATATATTATTCTTTGTTTCAATTATAGAAGCTATACAAAAGGCTATTTTGCTTATATCAACAAGCCAAACTACGTTAAGTAGTTTATTATACGCCCTTAACATACGCTTGAAGAAGGAAAGGAAAGGGCCCTTAACTCTTGATGGAGACGTAGGGGCGCCGTCCTAATTAATATACGGTATGTCTTGTGCATTTTAAACCTGGCGGAACCCATTTCTCTCCAGACTGGAACACATCCGATTTCTTTCAGAAAGATAGATAAATAGATAGATAAATAGAGAGAGAGAGAGAGAGAGAGAGAGAGAGAGAGAGAGAGAGAGAGAGAGAGAGAGAGAGAGAGAGAGAGAGAGAGAGAGGAAGAGAGAAGGGGAGAATCGATCCAGTACTGGGCTGGTACAATTCGCCGTCTTCACACACGCATATAGGTATGCACACACGTACACACGAATCTCCGTTAGAGTAGACCACGAGTGCTACAGTTGATTTGATCAACCGAACAACAGTCTGCTCGTGAAAACTATATAAAGTGAGCGTCACAGACAGAAGGACGGACAGACGGACAAACAGCGCTCTTATTATAATATAGATTATTTGAAAATCATAGGTACAGTCTTTCATTAGAAAGAGGATAGAAAAAGGCTAAAACGTTTAATGGTACTAACTTTCGTTACTTGGTTAATTAATAAAGTCATACCCCCAATTACCACCAAACTCTCTCTCATTCCCTCTCACTCTATCCATTACAACCAAACTCTCCTCCTCTCTATATCTCCTACACGGTATTCTCTTCCATTCCCCCTCTCTATATCAATTAGCACCAAACTCTCCCCCTCTCTATATCAATTAGCACCAAACTATCCCCCTCTCTATATCTACTACACGGAGCTCTCGTCCAACACCCTCTCTATATCAATAAACATCAATATCTCCCCCTCTCTATATCTACCATACAACACACTCTCCCAACCTTCCTCTCTGTATCAATTACAACACAACTCCCACCGCCCCTCTCTACATAACATGTACATAAATTGTAGCTCATATACAAATAGATGTTTGTTTTGGTAGTTTGGGGAGAAAATATATAATTATTGGGCAGAAGGGCATGGGCCCCTACCCTCTCCACAGTCCCACCGCCCTTGTATATGTGTGTGTGTGTGTATGTATGTGTGTGTATATATATATATATATATATATATATATATATATATATATATATATATATATATATGTGTGTGTGTGTGTATATATGTGTGTATATATATATATGTATGTATGTATGTGAAAGTATACGGAAAAAACAACCGACGATGAGATAAACTTACTTTTTCTCCTTTCCAGACACATCCATAAAATTACACACACATACACACACACACACACACATATATATATATATATATATATACAAACATCGACATGTATACACAAAGACATGTTTTATGTTTTCCTCTAAGATTCAACCTTCAGACGATCAAATTATTTACTTGTGTCATTTATATTATTTACATTCGGTGCAGAATGATAGATTGATGTCTGATGTTACCATTCTTCAAACAAACAACGCGAAGCCCTACCAATCTTTTCCCGACCGAAGTATCACAGCGCCCTTCTTACGAAGCCCTACCAATCTTTTCCCGACCGAAGTATCACAGCGCCCTTCTTACGAAGCCCTACTAATCTTTCCCCGACCGAAGTATCACAAGCCCCTTCTGACGAAGCCCTACCAATCTTTCCCCGACCGAAGTATCACAAGCCCCTTCTTACGAAGCCCTACCAATCTTTCCCCGACCGAAGTATCACAAGCCCCTTCTTACGAAGCCCTACCAATCTTTCCCCGACCGAAGTATCACAAGCCCCTTCTTTCGAAGCCCTACCAATCTTTCCCCGTCCGAAGTATCACAGCGCCCTTCTTCTGAAACCCTACCAATCTTTCCCCGACCGAAGTATCAGAAGCCCCTTCTTACGAAGCCCTACCAATCTTTCCCCGACCGAAGTATCAGAAGCCCCTTCTTTCGAAGCCCTACCAATATTTCCTCGCCCGAAATATCACAAACTCCTTCTTCCGAAGCCCTACCAATCCCTCCTCGGCCCCTTCTCTTCTTCTTCTTCTTCTTCCTCAATATGTCAGACGTCCCTCTGTTGTGTCAAATAGAATCTTTAAAAAGATCAAACACTTGACAACTCGTTCTGTGTTCTGTGTTCTTATATTATGTTCTTAAAATTACTTGTTGATAGATGGCGTAACGAGATATATCTCTAGAGTGG
>OZ024747.1:6560675-6563175 GCA_964016885.1 Eledone cirrhosa
TATATATATATATATAAGTTAGATGTATGGTAGGTCGTATGTGAATCGCGATGATCACGTCTGACCTACCAAATATGTGACGGTAGCTAGTTAAGCTCTATGCGTATACGCAGAGCAGAAATATTAGTGAAAAAGAACAAAGGAACTATTATGACATTATAACAAGTTTATTGCCGACAGCCGTTTCGTCCGACCCCATGGTGGGACTTATCAAGGCATATAACATGTGATTGCAAGATCATTGTTTACATCAACGTATCACTCAAGGCTATCAATAATTTTAGAATGTTTTTTTGTGATAATACAGGGTTAGATCATTGAACCTTTACCATTGTGCCTTCTTAAAGATACATTTTATGATTATTGTCTTTTTGCTTATGTATTTTCTTAGTTACCACTTTCTTTAATCTTGCCCAATTTGATAAACTCCTTGAATTGCTCCCTAATTAAATTGCTTAAATTGCTTGGATTATTGTACCTATTATGCCTAAGTTGTATCTGTTGAAGCAGCCCTTTGAAAATTCCTCGGATATCCCAAATACCGTAATTTTTAATTTTTAACTTTTAATGTATAATTTTCCTCAATTCGTTTTTATATTTTTCCTCAAAGGCTCTCTAAAATTTTAATTCTTCGAAGGGTCTCTCGGAAGAAGTTCCTATTGGAAATAGTATAGGGGCCTTTTCTGAGAGATTTATGGAAGGCTCTCTGAATTAACCTCTAATTGATTAGTTTCTTTCAACCTAGTTTTCAATTCACTTTTCTGAATTTTGTAAACGTGATCTCGGGGGAAGAAGGTTTTTTTCTTTCGGAAAAAATTTTTTTCTCTAGAAGAAATTTCATAGGAACTCTATATATTTTTTAGGGAAACTTTATATTTTTATTTTCTTATTTTATTAGCCTCTTAATTTTCTTCTAGACTAATAGGTGTATTGGAGCCTGTAAGCTTTATGCACTCATTGAGGGATTTTCTGAAGTGCTTCTACGGGACCCCAAGTCTTTTGGTTTAATGTTGATGCGTGAATTATATATTTTTGTCTAATTTTTAAACTTCAATCCCTGACCCCGACAACTAATATAAAACAGCCCCCCTTAAAGCGGAGTTGCTGATGTATACAACAATTTCAAACTGCTAGCCTTGAGTGATACGTTGATGTAAACAATGATCTTGCAATCACATGTTATATGCCTTGATAAGTCCCACCATGGGGTCGGACGAAACGGCTGTCGGCAATAAACTTGTTATAATGTCATAATAGTTCCTTTGTTCTTTTTCACTAATATATATATATATATATATATATATATATGAGGTATATATATACAATATATAGAGGTGTGTATAACATGTAATATAGAGTATATATATACCTCTATATATAGTATATAGAGGTATATACAACATGTAATATAGAGGTATATATGTATATACTGTATATAGAGGTATATATATAACAGTATATAGAGGTATATATACACTATATTGAGGTATATATAACATGTAATAATGAATTTAAATACTGTAAAACTAATGACATTAAATTGTTAAAGAAAAAATATACTTTTTCAATCCTGCAAATACAGAATGGTTTTTATGCTGCCAAAGAAGGAACCCAGCGCCAGAGACACCCACAAAAACGTGAATTTCAAACGCAGGCAAATTTTTTTTCTTCGTGAGACTGTTCGTATGTGAATCATAAATTCGTAATAAAGAAATGCGATGTACAGGACAAGCTTACATACACACACAATTATATCGTGCGAAACCATTTTGCTGGTTTTAGAGCTGATGAGGGTGAAGATGTGTGTCTTGTACATGGCATTTTTTTACTTCCTTCTTCCAATCACGTCTGTGCACCAGCACACTTCTCCTATGTTTGTGTGAGTATGTGGGTATGAGTGTATTTGTGTATGAAAGTGAGTGTATATGTGTATGTGTGCGTGTGCGTGTGTGTATGTGTGTATGAGTGTGTTTGTGTATGAAAGTGAGTGTATATGTGTATGTGTGCGTGTTTGTGTGTGTATGTGTGTACGAGTTAGTGACCTATTATGTTTTTTTAAAACATTTAAATGAAAACATGACCATACTCAAGTTTTATCTATTTCTTAGAAATATATTTTCCATTATTCCTTTATTAGTTGTAAATGTGTTGGCGAGACAGTTCACAACTTCCACATATCACGACCTTTACTAGTTGTAAATGTGTTGGCGAGATAGTTCACAACTTCTACATATCACGACCTTTACTAGTTGTAAATGTGTTGGCGAGACAGTTCACAACTTCTACATATCACGACCTTTATTAGTTGTAAATGTGTTGGCGAGACAGTTCACAACTTCTACATATCACGACCTTTATTAGTTGTAAATGTGTTGGCGAGACAGTTCACAACTTCTACATATCACGACCTTTATTAGTTGTAAATGTGTTGGCGAGACTGTTCACAACTTCCACATATCACGACCTTTATTAGTTGTAAATGTGTTGGCGAGACAGTTCA
>OZ024747.1:6580675-6585675 GCA_964016885.1 Eledone cirrhosa
AATTGAAAAAGTCAGAGGAATGAAGAGTGCTCTATATCAGTTACAGAGCTAAATATTTAATGTATAATAAACAATACAGTATAATTACAAGGCAATTATAATATAATTGCCTTGTCTGATGAACGAATGCGGACCGTTTCTTGTATTCGTCTCATTCGGGAAACCTCTTGTAATGAGGTAATTATACTGTATTGTTTATTATACATTAAATATAAATATATATATATATAAAACAAGTAAATAATTTATTATTGAATAAACACAAGCTGAACGACTAAAACACCCAATAACAGTTAATATGAAAAGAACAACATACACAAAAGTTAACGAACTTTACTGACAGAAACGCATTAACGGTAAGGAAGTCCGAAATCTCACCACAGCAAACGAGAGGGATGGCTTCATGAGCGTCATCCGACGTGAAACGAAATACCCCCGAAACGAATGCAATAGGCATTTCAATAAGAAATTAGAATGGATGAATAAGAAAAAACTAGAAGAAAGAAAAATAGAATATTCACAAACATACCCAGATAACATCAACAATATCCGTATGACTGATGTAGAACTACCGGAAGAATTTACCAATGACCACACAGTAAATATTTATGGGAACACTTTAATCAGTGAACAAGAACAACAAATCCTGCAGCTACCACCAAAATTTGCTATCTACAAAAAGATTAACCCTATTGAGTGCAAAACGGAGCTGGAAAAGTGTTTCACAAAAATACGTTGGAATGCAAAAGAAAACAACAACTATACGGACAACAACAACAATAATAACGGTAGTAGTAATATAAACAATAACTCTGAGTATAGAAATAACAGCTATAATAGTAATAGTCATAACAATAACAATAGCAGGAGAGTGAGAAATAGTAATAATGGTAATAATATTAACGATAGACAGAACAACAACAACAACCACAACAATAATAATAATAGAAACATTAACTACAGACACAGCAGCAGCGACCACAGTAGTAATAACGGTAACAATAATAATAATGCTAATGATAGGAACAACAACAACCACCATAATAACAATAATAGCAACACACACAACTATGACGATAGATATAATGACAACCGCTTAGAGAAACTATTCTTCAACCCAGCTGACGAAACATATAAGATGGGTAATATCTATCCTACGAGGTTACCCTTTAATAAAAGAGTTTGTATACCACAACAAATAGATGACGAGACAGAGGCACAGTTCACCATAGCTAGAAATAAGCTTAGACAAATAGTAGACCGGTATACTAAGAGACAAAGCAGACCAGAGGTCCAACAACTTGGGAGGAAACCTGTAGAAGGCTTGGTTAGCCTCAAGCAGCGCACAAGGGATGGTGAGGTAGTATGTCTACCCACGGATAAGTCTGGTAGGATGTCAATAGACAGCATGCCGAACTACATCAAGGCTATGCAACCCCACATCACCAACACGAGCGAAATTGCACAGCAAATACATGATGGGAGAGACAAAATCCTCAACGCTCACATGATGATGTGGACTGACATCCTAAAGCCAAGCAGACGCACTGCCAACAACTTCCAGGCGTCTAACAATGGCCTACCACCCTTGTATGGGCTCCGCAAAGACCACAATACAGTCGACGACCCGACAACAGGACCACCAACAAGACCTGTATGCGTAGCAAATATAGCTAGCAACTACAGGATCTCCTACTTCCTCTCAATGGTTATGCGCCCCATAATCAAGATGTCCCCAGATGTATGTGACTGTACAGAGGATCTCCTCAGCAGAATCAGTGAGTGCAACAAAAACAGGAACCTATCCAACTGCATAATAGGCAGTATGGATGTGGTATCACTGTACCCATCCATTAACATTGATTTTGCTGTGGAAAAATGTGTGGAGATGATCATCGAGAGTGAGGTGGAGTTCTGCGACGTCGACACAGACGAACTGGGCCTCCTACTTAGACTTACCTACGACACTGACTACCTAGACAGCCATGACCTTAGATGTTTCTGCCCCAGTAGACCCATAAGAGGTAGACCCCCCACCATAACCTCAATGGTAAAAAAAGACTCCCATGGGCAGGTGGATTGGGTGGACCAATGCTATACGGACCCCCCAAAACAATGATCAGGTAAGAAAAATGGCCGCACATGCAATAGGGGCTAGTATCAAAACTACCCTAAAGGGCCACATATTCAAGTTCAAAGAGATCTACACCCAAAATGAGGGAGCAGCCATTGGCGTCAGCATAGCTGGTGACGTTGCCAACCTTTTTATTGTATGGTGGGAAAGGAGACTCAAAGATGTCCTTGAGGAGAGCTCCATAGACCTCATCATGTACTCTCGTTACGTAGACGACATCAATATAGTAATAAGGACATCAAGAGAGCACTAACAAGTTTGATTTAGAACGTAGCACAATGGAAAGCATCCAGCAGATAGCTAATTCCATACACCAGAGTATAACTGTAACTATCGACTACCCTTCCAAACACCCTAACAATAGACTACCTGTATTAGACACGGAACTCTGGATTAACACTATAGACGAGAGAGCCCAAATTCTCCACTCACACTATGCTAAACCCATGGCCTCCAAATATCGTTCTACTTTCACTTTTAAAACAAAACCAAAAATAAAAACATAAATATATAAACAAATAAATAAAGTGAAAAACAAGTGAATATCTATCTATCTATCTATCTATCTATCTATATATATATATATATATATATATATATATATATATGTATTTATGTATATATATATGTATGTATATATGTATATATATATATATATATATATATATATATATATATATATATATATATAATGTACACTCAGGAAAATTGTATGTAGACTTCCATCTACTGCGAAACCAGTATAAACATGATAGCGAATATATTTAGTTTCAAGGCGTGGGAAAGCTTCTAGAGAGCATGTCTTTCTGTCGGTCTGGCTGCCTGTCTGTCTCTCTCTCTTTCTCTCTTTCTCTCTTTCTCTTTCTCTCCCTCTCTCTCTCTTTCACTCACTATGTATGTAAGTATGTATATATATGTTCATATGCATACGTGCGTACACACACACACACACACACACATACATACACACACATTTATATATACATACAATACATATATACGCATCCAAGTGCATATATGTTTGTAAATAAACATCTGTATACACACACACACACACATACATATATATATATACATATATATATATATATCTAGGGCGGGTAAAATTCTCGAGATCCATGGACGAGTTCTCTCCAGCGGTCTCTGTCCCTCATTATCGCTGCCATGTCCTGCGTCTCCAACAGACCAGTGTCTGTCCTTAGGGCATCAACATACGTTAACCTTGGTCTTCCTCTTCCAGTGTGTCCATGTAGGGGCTCCCACAGGAGCACTGAGTGCAATGTCAACTCTGGATGTCGGTGAGCATGTCCAGCTAACCTCAGTCTCCTCTGTGTACTTTTGAGCTGACTTTTGGGAGGCTCCCATACAGCTCTGAGTTTTTCATCCTCAGTGTATACTGATTAATGTTCAGAGCCATCCTCAGCATTCTCGTGTAGCACCCATCCACCATCTGAGATATATATATATATATATATATATATATATATATATACTATAGAGTAAAGCATGTCCAGAGAATTATTTGATAATATATATACATCATCTCTACTCCCAATCAGCATAATTAACCACACAAAAAATCAATTAGACCAGGCTATAAGAATAAAAGGCACCTATGAAGAAACAGTAAATAAATACGCCACAGCAGCGTCTTCGCGTCCAACCGCTATAGAATATTTACCCAACATTTAAACAGCACGTGGAAATTAATTAAATATACAGTCAACCATACATAATTAGGTAAAATTAAAGTTAGAAATGCTTATATACATACCAGGATTAAATCACTAAATCCCGACCCATGTGTTTCGCTCACTTTTGAGATACCTTATTAAGGATGAATCTCGAGTTTAGAGCTCTTCACGAGACAAACTCGCTAGGACAGATTATTTTCCGATGTATATATAAATGTATATGTAAATAATGTATATATGTTATCAAATGATTCTATGGACGTACTTTATTGTATATATATATATATATATATATATATATATATATATATATATATATATATATATATATATATATATATATATATATATATATATATATACAATAAAGTACGTCCATAGAATCATTTGATAAAATATATACATTATTTCCTCTCCCAATCAGCATAATCAACCACACAAAAAAACAATTAAACAAGGCTATAAGATTAAAAGGCACCTATGAAGAAATAACATAAATAAACGATAGCTATCTATCCGCGATCAACAGCCATAGAATATTTACCCATCATTTCTAATAGCACGTGGAAATCGATTAGATATATCGCAACCATACACAATTAGGTACAAAATCAAAGTTAGAAGAAAAAATGTATATAAGCATACCAAAATGATGTTATATATATAGCAGAATAGAAGAGATGAGAGACAGACAATATCAAAATCAATTGCTGAATCTGTCCTCGATTTCCCTTATTTTATGTGTATTTACGGATGTCTTTGTACGTGAAGGTGTTAATAGAGAGCCCATTGCTAGAACAGAAGTCTAATAACGCCTCTCCATTCGTATTTAGATCGGGATCACTGTTCCTTCCAATCATTCCTTTCCTTGTCAAGTAGTCAGAGCCAATATGACATGTGCATTGAAGTCTCCCATTAGGATATATGACTCAGTTTTAACTACATCTAACGTTTCACTGAGTTCATCAAGGAAGGATCTGTATTCAAACTCTGTTTGGCGCATAAATTTGAACCACCCACAGAGACCTTTCTTTCAGCCTAAGCTTCAAGAGACAAATCCCTCCTCCCAATGAGAGGATTGAGAGATTACAAATCCGATACTTTTGATTTGAGGTCAGAATGTCTCCGGAAAGAATCGCTGGACATATTTTTCGGACAAAACCAACTGGTAT
>OZ024747.1:6591630-6594130 GCA_964016885.1 Eledone cirrhosa
GTAGTGAGTGAAGAAGTGGAGTGGTGAATGAAGGAGTGGAGTAGTGAGGTGAAGGAGTGGAGTAGTGAATGAAGGAGTGGTGGTAGTGAGTGAAGGAGTGGAGTAGAGAGTGAAGGAGTGGAGTAGTGAGTGAAGGAGTGGAGTGGTGAATGAAGGAGTGGAGTAGTGAGTGAAGGAGTGGAGTGGTGAGTGAAGGAGTGGAAGGTAGTGAGTGAAGGAGTGGAGTGGTGAATGAAGGAGTGGAGTAGTGAGTGAAGGAGTGGAGTAGTGACGTGAAGGAGTGGAGTAGTGAGTGAAGGAGTGGAGTGGTGAATGAAGGAGTGGAGTAGTGAGTGAAGGAGTGGAGTAAGTGAGTGAAGGAGTGGTAGTAGTGAATGAAGGAGTGGAGTAGTGAGTGAAGGAGTGGAGCTTAGTGAATGAAGGAGTGAGTAGTGAGTGAAGGAGTGGAGTAGTGAGTGAAGGAGTGGAGTAGTGAGTGAAGGAGTGGAGTGGTGAATGAAGGAGTGGAAGTAGTGAGTGAAGGAGTGGAGTGGTGAGTGAAGGAGTGGAGTAGTGAGTGAAGGAGTGGAGTGGTGAGTGAAGGAGTGGAGTAGTGAAGTGAAGGAGTGGAGTAGGTGAATGAAGGAGTGGAGTAGTGAATGAAGGAGTGGAGTAGTGAGTGAAGGAGTGGAGTGGTGAGTGAAGGAGTGGGAGTAGTGAGTGAAGGAGTGGAGTGGTGAATGATGAAGGAGTGGAGTAGTGAGTGAAGGAGTGGAGTAGTGAGTGAAGGAGTGGAGTATGAGTGAAGGAGTGGAGTGGTGAATGAAGGAGTGGAGTAGTTAGTGAAGGAGTGGAGTGGTGAGTGAAGGAGTGGAGTAGTGAGTGAAGGAGTGGAGTGGTGAATGAAGGAGTGGAGTAGTGAATGAAGGAGTGGAGTAGTGAGTGAAGGAGTGGAGTAGTGAGTGAAGGAGTGGAGTAGTGAGTGAAGGAGTGGAGTGGTGAATGAAGGAATGGAGTAGTGAGTGAAGGAGTGGAGTAGTGAGTGAAGGAGTGGAGTAGTGAGTGAAGGAGTGGAGTGGTGAATGAAGGAGTGGAGTAGTGAGTGAAGGAGTGGAGTGGTGAGTGAAGGAGTGGAGTAGTGAGTGAAGGAGTGGAGTGGTGAATGAAGGAGTGGAGTAGTGAATGAAGGAGTGGAGTAGTGAGTGAAGGAGTGGAGTGGTGAGTGAAGGAGTGGAGTAGTGAGTGAAGAAGTGGAGTAGTGAATGAAGGAGTGGAGTAGTGAATGAAGGAGTGGAGTAGTGAGTGAAGGAGTGGAGTGGTGAGTGAAGGAGTGGAGTAGTGAGTGAAGGAGTGGAGGTAGGTGAATGAAGGAGTGGAGTGGTGAATGAAGGAGTGGAGTAGTGAGTGAAGGAGTGGAGTGGTGAATGAAGGAGTGGAGTAGTGAGTGAAGGAGTGGAGTAGTGAATGAAGGAGTGGAGTGGTGAATGAAGGAGTGGAGTAGTGAGTGAAGGAGTGGAGTAGTGAGTGAAGGAGTGGAGTGGTGAATGAAGGAGTGGAGTAGTGAGTGAAGGAGTGGAGTAGTGAGGTGAAGGAGTGGAGTAGTGAGTGAAGGAGTGGAGTAGTGAGTGAAGGAGTGGAGTAGTGAATGAAGGAGTGGAGTAGTGTGGAGTGAAGGAGTGGAGTGGTGAATGAAGGAGTGGAGTAGTGAGTGAGGAGGAGTGGAGTGGTGAATGAAGGAGTGGAGTAGTGAGTGAAGGAGTGGAGTAGTGAGTGAAGGGAGTGGGAGTAGTGAGTGAAGGAGTGGAGTGGTGATTGAATGAAGGAGTGGAGTAGTGAGTGAAGGAGTGGAGTAGTGAGTGAAGGAGTGGAGTAGTGAGTGAGGAGTGGAGTGGTGAATGAAGGAGTGGAGTGTGAGTGAAGGAGTTGGGAGTAGTGAGTGAAGGAGTGGAGTAGTGAGTGAAGGAGTGGAGTGGTGAATGAAGGAGTGGAGTAGTGAGTGAAGGAGTGGAGTGGTGAGTGAAGGAGTGGAGTAGTGAGTGAAGGAGTGGAGTGGTGATGAAGGAGTGGAGTAGTGAATGAAGGAGTGGAGTAGTGAGTGAAGGAGTGGAGTGGTGTGGTGAAGGAGTGGAGTAGTGAGTGAAGAGTGGAGTAGTGAATGAAGGAGTGGAGTAGTGATGAAGGAGTGGAGTAGTGAGTGAAGGAGTGGAGTGGTGAGTGAAGGTGTGGAGTTGTGAGTGAAGGAGTGGTGTGGTGAGTGAGGAGTGGAGTGGTGTGATGAAGGTGTGGTGTAGTGAGTGAAGGAGTGGAGTGGTGAATGATGGAGTGGTAGTTGTGAGTGTAGGTGTGGAGTGTGAATGAAGGAGTGGAGGTGGTGGATGATGGGTGTGGAGTTGTGAGTGAAGGTGTGGTGTAGTGGTGAGGAGTGGGTGGTGATGGAAGGTGTGGTGTAGTGATTGATGGAGTGAGTGTGTGGTGAAGGGAGTGGGTGTAGTGTGTGAGGGTGGGTTGTGAGTGAAGGAGT
>OZ024747.1:6621630-6624130 GCA_964016885.1 Eledone cirrhosa
GGCGGTGAATTGGCAGTATCGGTAGAGGGTCGGACGCCATGCTTTCTAGCATAGTTACGTCCCTTTACATTCTGAGTTCAAATCCCGCCGAGGTTAACTTTGCCTTTCATCCTTACGGGGTCGATAAAATAAAGTACCAGTAATGTACTGGGTAATTGCTGGCCTTTAAAGTAGAAACAATTATTATTAATATTATTATTATTATTCTCTACATTCCTTACATCAAACTAAAATATATTGACAATCTTTTAATAATGTCTTCCTTGTGAAATCTGTGGTCTTGTTTTGCACATTGAGCACATGCCTTTACGCTTTGGCTTCTAACTAATTCACCAATCTCTCCTCTCCTATCTCCATCTCTCTCTTTAAGATTGGTTACTCTTGAACTGTGTGTATATATATATATATATATATATATATATGTGTGTGTGTGTGTGTGTGTGTGTGTGTGTGTGTGTGTGTGTGTGTATATCAATGATATTAATAAATGGAAACTATATTTATAAAACCATATTTATTTTATTATATATATTTTGGTACGCACTCATCAGATAAAATAAATATCTCTTTGCTTATATATATAAATAAATATACACGGGTGTGTATAATTGTTTATAGAAGATTATATTAATAAAACGAATTCCAACTGTCTGATTTACTCGTTTTATTTACAATCCTTTAAAATTATAATGATATTATAATGAAATAGTATGGTAGAATATTAAATGTTAAGTGTTAATTGAACAAGTACTTTCATGCTTTCGCAATCTTCAGGTTCATATTCAGTGGTGACAGTCAAGTTTGCAATTTTCATACATACATATGTATGTATGTATGTATGTATGTTTTCTCTTTCTCTTAATTTCGAGTATATTTTTTTGACCGGCCACCTTCCTGGTGGCAAGGTTGTAAAAGAAAAGAAATTGTCATCCCTTGAATCGCAAGAATGTTTTGCATATTTTGAAGGTGCCAGCTATCGCAGCCATTTGTAGACTATGAATTAGGGAGCTGCGCTTTTTGTCCGCAAATCCAAGTTCGGTCATACTTTGGTCCAAGCGGGTTGGTATATAACCCGTAGCACCAATAATGATGGGTATGAAGCTAAAGGTGTATCTTGGATACTGGATTTGTAAGCTCCTCATCAATGGTCCGTAGATGTCCTCCTTCTCCTGTATTTTTCTGACAATGTATGTATGTATGTATGTATGTATGTATGTATGTATGTATGTATGTATGTGTATAGTTCACTTCCTAATTCTCATGCGTAAATTTCATATAACTAATTAATCCATAGTAAATAAGTTTTAATTTATTTAGAATTTTCTTCTTTTTAACCCTAAGAGTGTCCTTGGGGTCGAATCCTCAGATATGCCTTCCTGAGAGTTCTATGAGAAACAAGCATCTACAAATGATTAGGCTGGGTCCCCAGGTGAAACTAGCCAAGCTTATGGATGTTATCCAATCATTTTGCCCGGAGTCTACTCCTAGTCTCTTCTGCCATCTGCAAGCGACGCATGGGCTGGTTTGGACACGCTTTGAGACTTCCCCCGGAGAGACTGGCGAACCAAGTACTTAAATTGAACCCACAGGGAAGCAGACGGAGAGGGCGACCCAAAAGGAACTGGCGCCAGACAGTTGAGAGGGACCTGCGAGCGACAAACAGACAATGGCAGGACGCTGTGCAACTGGCTGCTGACCAAACGCAGTGGAACACTATGATTGCCTCATGCGTCGCAAGACGCGGGAGTTTCTGAGTCTGAGTCTACTCCTATGTTTCCTGTCGGTTAGCTTTGCCGATAAAGTCTGTCCAGTGATTCTTTCTTTAGACATTCTAACCACATGCCTGGAGTACAGTAGGTGTGATCTCGCGTTGCGAAGACCTAGCGACACTAACTAGATTAGCATTGAACAAAATATTTCCTTTTCTACTCTCAAGTTCCCTTTTGACCGTTTAGTTATGGAGAGGAGGGGAGAGCGGGGTGCATGTACTCTTTTGAGGCCTGCGTGTCTGATCGGAGTGACGAGGGAGAGAGGAAATTATCCTCAAACTGAAAATCAAGTTAGAATGCTTCGAAAAATGTCGGCCAACTTAAAGACACAAGTGACAAGTTGCATTTTTAAATAGGGTGATGGGCTAAGTAACCTAAAAGATACAGACAACTGTAACTCTATTTTGTCAGTCATCTGCAGGTGTGTTATTTCACGCCTTCAGGTGGTATTACATTTGTAATGCCAGTTTGTGCAACAGATTGGAGAACCGCTCTGTTAGTAAGATACACGGAAGACAATATTACAACAAAAGATTCGACAGGAAAATCTACGAATATCTTTCGACAAAAACAGAAATAAATACATAAAAATATTACGACTAGAAATAAATAAATAACAGGCTTGAAACAGAGTTAATACAAATAACATTTCTATATTAAATATATATATAATGTATATATATATATATATATGTGTGTGTGTGTGTATATATATATATATATGTGTGTAT
>OZ024747.1:6629130-6636630 GCA_964016885.1 Eledone cirrhosa
TTCATGATTCGAGGTTTGAAATGTTTTGTCTGCTTGTTTTTTTTTTATGTTTTTTAATGTTTTTTAATGTTTTTTAATGTTATTATTTTTTTTTTTTCAATACACTGTAATACCTCTGTGGCCGATACAAATCATTTGATATTGAAGATAGCTACTGTAAATTGGGAGAGGGGGGGGGACAAAATAACAGCAACAACAAAATCATTAGGTGTCTATCCCCCCTCCCCCTCTCTCTCTCTCTGATACACACACGCATTCTCTTTGTTTCGTTCTCTCTCTCCATATGTATATTCATATTGTAATGTATATATATATATGTATATATATATGTATGTATATATATATATATACGTACGTACATACACATATATATATACATATATATATATATATATGTGTGTGTGTGTGTGTGTGTGTGTATGTATGTGTGTGTGTGTGTGTGTGTGTGTATGTGTGTGTGTATGTGTGTGTGTGTGTGTGTGTGTATAAATGAAATAATTGTCTTATGTTGTTTATTACATAACTAAAAAGCTCTGCAGCCTACATAGAGCACTCTCTTTTCCTTTACCTTTCCTACGGAAACACTTCATATATATATATATATATATATATATATATATATATATATATATCTGTATGTGTGTGTTGGACCTCTATAGGTTCCGACGACGAGCGCTCTACTATTTCTAACAATAATCCAACCTCTTTCTGAAATTGACATGTAAGTGACTGAACATTCCACAGACACGTGGGCACCCAATACGTAATTCACAGGATGAGTCAACGTGAGACAATGTGTGACAAAGATGGCACCTTGAATTACAGGTACAATTCCTTTTTACCAGCTGAGTGGACTGAGGCAACATGAAATAAAGTGTCTTGCTCAAGGACAGGCTAGACTGGAGCAACGTGAAATAAAGTGCCTTGCTCAAGGACAGGCTAGACTGGAGCAACGTGAAATAAAGTGCCTTGCTCAAGGACAGGCTAGACTGGAGCAACGTGAAATAAAGTGCCTTGCTCAAGGACAGGCTAGACTGGAGCAACGTGAAATAAAGTGCCTTGCTCAAGGACACAACGCTTCACTGGGAATCAAACTCACGACCTTACTATTGTGAGCCAATCACACTAAACTACAGGCACTCAGTATATATATATATATGTGTGCGTGTGTGTCTGTGTGTCTGTGTGTGTGGGGGGAGGGTATGAGCCAGCATGGCCACAGCCGGATGGCTGGAACAGGTAAAAGAGTAAGAGTATATATGTGGGTGTATGTGTGTATATATGTTTTTATATATATATATATATGTATATATATATATATATATATATGTGTGTATGTGTGTGTGTGTGTGTGCGTGCGTGCATGTGTGTAATATGCGTATGTGTGTGTTTATTGCATATATTTTATTACACTGTCAAATTTTACAATATCAAACTGTAACTGTAATAACAGATCAGACAATTATTTCTAAACTATTACAGATATATTTACTGCCAGAAACTATTAACATTTATTATATATTGGCAGTATCGGTAGAGGGTCGGACACCATGCTTTGACGCATAGAGTTACGACCCTTGCCATTCTGAGTTCAAATCCCGCCGAGGTTAACTTTGCCTTTCATCCTTACGGGGTCGATAAAATAAAGTACCAGTAATGTACTGGGTAATTGCTGGCCTTGTGCCAAAAGTAGAAACAATTATATGTGTTTTATAGGGTGACGCGATGTGTCCTTGAGCAAGACACTTTGTAGGGCGATGGATTGGCAGTATCGGTAGAGGGTCGGACACCATGCTTTGCAGCATAGAGTTACGCCCCTTTATGATCTGAGTTCAAATCCCGTCGAGGTTAACTTTGCCTTTCATCCTTACGGGGTCGATAAAATAAAGTACCAGTAATACACTGGGTAATTGCTGGCCTTGTGCCAAAATTAGACACAATTATGTGTTTTATAGAGTCTTTAACTCCCGAGGGAGTCGTACTGGAACTGTTCCTAACTTGTGGCATGTCTTAGCCTTTTGAAACCTGCTGGAGCTTATCCCCCACCAGATGTGAACAGACGACTTCTTCTAGAGAAGGAGAAAGATGTATTGACCCCTAGTATATGACTGGTGTTTTATTTATCGACTTAGAAAGGATGAAAGGTAGAGTTGAGCCAGAACAAATACTGGGCTATATCTAATTCAACGCCCCAATGAATCGACTACTTCGCCGCCATTTTTGTTTTATACAACTCACTAAAACTGGAAACAGACGATAATTCTTTGTTTGTTTTTTTGTTTGTTTTTTGCTTGGTTGTTTTTTTTTTTGTATTTCTTAAATAATGAATGTGCAGCTCTAACATGGCCACAGCTCACTGGCTAGAACTAATGCAGAGTAAAATATTTATATAGATTATCTAAAGCGAAACGGAGTTAATAGTGTACTTCAATTGATTACAGTGACTTTAAACTATTTGATGACGCGCGTAGAGAGAGAGAGGGAGAGTGAGTGAGTGAGTGAGTGAGTGAGTGAGTGAGTGAGTGAGTGAGTGAGTGAGAGTAGGTGAGTGAGTGAGTGAGAGAGAGAGTGAGAGAGTGAGTGAGTGAGAGAGAGCGAGAGAGAAATGGATTCCCCGTCGTTTTTCTATGATAAATATACCTGTTCAATCAACTTTTAATTTACCCACCTCATTGTACTAGATTCAGTGGTTGAGTATTCCACACATATTCACTCTCTAGTGTTTAGTTGATTCCTTCTTTTCTTAGTATTCTTTCTTTTAGAGGCTGTAATTGACTCACCTCTCATTTCAATTTATTTATGCTGTTTTCTGTTAACCCTTCAACATTTACATTATTCTATATATACTATATATACGGGGTCGATAAAATAAAGTACCAGTAATACACTGGGTAATTGCTGGCCTTGTGCCAAAAGTAGAAACAATTACTCTATATATACTATTGTATTTTCGCGGTAAAGACTTTATCTCACATAATTATCTCACATAATATCGAACCTATGAGGTTTTGATATTATTTATTTTGAGAACAATACCTTAACATCAATATGAGTGGCCAGTTATGGCCGGTTTGAATGCTAAAGGGTTGATCTTTTGCACCAAAATATTTATCTATCCGTCCTAGGTTTACCTGAGACGTAGCCAGCTTCTTTGCCTACTAGTTCTGCAATTGGTTTGTATAGGTTATTTATCTCCAGTAGAAAAGTTAGTGGTACATATCCTATAACTTCGAATCTTTAGCTTATTGTTTTACTTTCATCCTATCAAATGCTCTGAGGTTGCTATGCTTCTAATTACTATTTTGTTTCAGTTGGTCTCCTATCTTGACCAACCGCTCAATCTTATCATCCTTCCGACTATCCTATCTCATTCTCAATTTTATTTTCTCACTATTCCATTCATCTCCTTTTCTACGATGTTTACACTCTGCTTCTTCATTAACTTTACTTACATTAATTTCAGGATCCCCGTTATTCCCTGTTCGGTTTTCTATGTTTTGTTTTATAGCTTCTAATTTTAGTTTTCATTGAAAGTTATTCTGGTTTATAGATCCTACTTGTCCTGGGAGTTTCTGGTCTGTTTCTTGAAACACAACTATTTCATTCCAGATTGCCACCATTCTTTTCCTGTAACCTTTCTCATACATTTCGCTCTTGAAGTAACATTTCATTACCATCTTGTTGAGTTCCTTTGTCCAAGAAGTTCTAGATAGTTTCTCTTCCCTTTCTATTTGATCATTCCCTACCAGTAATTATCAATCGCATCCCTTATTCTTTGTAGCTCTAGTTTTGATAAGTACCCATTACTTTCAATGGAGATTGCCTTTCCAAACAATTTCCTTCATTCTGTCGTTTCCATTCCAAGTCATTATTATTATTACATGCTGAGTTCAAGCCAGCTGTGTGTAGAAGGCCTCAACCATGCCTTTTATTCATAATTCCAGGTTCCACAAAAGAAATTACCTGTCAAGTATTGGTGTAAGTATAAAAGGGAGAGCGTCTCCCGCCCCACTTTCACAATATCTGGTCTTGTACTAATGTTAGAAATCATTACAATATGTTCGCATGTATTTATATTGTCACGTTTTTATTTCATTTCATTTTATTTTTGTTTTTGCTTTTATTTTTGTGTGTATTATCGTCATATTTATTTGTATTTCTATTCTTTTCCTTTTATAGAAGACCAACGTTGTGAAACAGCGAACATGTTTATAATAAACATCAAAGTATTATAAGCCATATTCCAATAAAGGAGAAATACTGTGGCTAGATATATCTATATATCTAACTGACAAACAGAATTCTGTTTCAATTATTGTAACGACAATCAGTAAGCCAAGTGCCTCTTACACATCTACTAAACAGGTAAAATGTTGCCACCTGTATTCCCCACCTCCATATATTGCGAAATATAACAGCGAGCATGTTATAATAATCAATTTAGAAGTATATCACCGCCATATTGCAATAAACAGCAGAAACCCTACGATATATCTATCTCTTCTATCTGACAGACACTACTCCATTTTCCATTATTATAATGACATTGGTAAACTAAAGCCTTCATGCGTCTACAGTAGAAGAGATAAAATTCTGCGACCTGTATTCATAGTTCCGTTATTGATTTTCGATTCTTTCAAAATCTTGGTGCAACTGCGTGTGCGCACACTCATACACGCAAACACAACAACACACCGACACACACACAAGCACACACACACAACTATAATCGATTTGAGTACGTTTTCTCTCGTGTGTAAACCAAAAGCATAATGTATATATATAGATATATATATACATATATATATATGCATGCATACATACAAAGAAAATTGCTGCGTGAGTCCTTTGATCTCTTGGTTTTGGTGACTGACTCTTCTTGACAGTAAACAACACTGTTACAATAATTGATAGAACCACAGAAATCAACCATCAACAGCTAGGTGAAAACCGAAACCTCATTCGTTGGTTGATAGAAGCTTTAAGTAAATGACGCTGAACGAAAACCTGGCGATAATCACTATCTAACAACATCCAATGACCATTAACTATTGAGCAATTATCCAAAAACCTACTCTAATTGATAAAAATATTGAAAGCCACTGACATCAACGGAATGCAACTAAGCATCAATGGACAGAAAAAGTAACAGAATATAAGTGACAACCAGCAAACAATAAACGATTAGTAAAAGACAGTAACGAATAGCAAACAAAGTCCGTCAAATATTGATCTAAAACGTAAGCACAAGATCCCAGATTCACTAAGTGGAATGGAGCCGAGAAAGCAAAGCAACGTAACAACAGTGCTTTTCTCTTTCACTTAACCAACCTGACTAGGTCTTAAATAGTTTAGTTGGAATGGCTCTTCCTCTGCATCTCACTCACCATCCTTCGGGGAAACGCCTTCCCCATTCTGTCCGCCGGGGCTGTGGGGAGGCCAGCACGTGGAACCCCATTTGCTCACCATACAGAGAGATGGGGGGGGGGGGATGGAGGCAATGACAGTGGGAGTTCAGCTCTTCCAAGTTCGGACCATATCCTTGTGGTTGTGTTCATTATCTATAGAGTAATTAGCAGTCTCTTAATTAAATACTGTTAATCAGGAGTTATAAACTTTCTTGCCCTTGCCATTCTGAGTTCAAATCCCACCGAGGTTAACTTTGCCTTTCATCCTTACGGGGTCGATAAAATAAAGTACCAGTGATACACTGGGATAATTGCTGGCCTTGTGCCAAAAGTAGAAACAATTAATTTTCTTTGTTTAGTGTTTGCCGCTGTACTGCTTCCACTGCTGTCGTCTTCGTCGCCATAGCGGAAGCTGCCAGCGGCGACCGGAAACACATGAGACTATCAAAAGATAATTATCTAATTATAATTCGTTGCTGAATGTTGTTGTTGTTGTTGTTGTTTAGTTCTGATCGAACAAATCTATGATAAAAAAAAATGACTCAGCTGTGGTTATCCCATCTTTCCACCTATACTGTGCATCTAGGAGCACATGGCCCAATGTGTCCTACCTTTTTAATATTGTTAGGGTGTGATTTGAATGAAATGTAGCTGCTATTTTTGGCAGATCGATCGTCTACGTTGAGGCTCTTTCTTTCGTTCATTCTGCTAAATGTCGAGCCATGCGAGTGTGTGATGTAAACCAGAGGTGAACTTGCAAATGGTTCAAAATCTAAACCTAATCCTGGGGCCAGTATTTTTCACTGCGAAGAGGTTGGATAACTGTGATACAATTCTGTAAGTTAGGGAGCATAAATGAAGTTTAAAATGGATACAACTGAGTCGTGAATTCGGCTAGCCGAGGCCATATTGCTTTTTTACGGTGTTCATTACTTTGCACCGATCATATACAGATTGGCTCCATGTGTATCTAAGCACCAGCCTGGTTACTGTATAGGAGTCTATATAACTATTACATTCTATATCCACTGTATAACTGATAAACATTAAAATTAACGCCAGTGGGATTTGAACTCATTCCAGTGAGGTATTGAATTTGATACATTTAAAGAATCCAGTTTGACAATCTATTTTATCGGATATCTCCAAATTAAATTTGTTTGACAGCTAGAAAAAAACTAAACGATCAAGTTTCAGTTTAACATTTCATAACAGATGGGAATAAAAGATTATGGGTGAGAAAATCGGTAGAGCGCCAGAAAACATCCCTAGAGATAGTAATTATATTATTTTACGTTCTGAGTTCAAATCACGCCAATCAGTTGATTTTGTTTTTCATCCTTCTGGCGTCCATCAGATAAGTACGAGTCGATTTAATCGATCTTGTCCTCCTCCCGCTTAAAATCAGTTTCTGGCCTTGAGCCAATGTTAACACACCAGTAATCAATAGCAGACGAGAACATGACGCTGTACAAATTAAAATACAGTATTGACAGTGTGTGCAATAATGGTGTCTTTTCAGTGGACAATAAATCAATGAAAAATATTTGAGTGATTAGTTTAAGGCTAAAGTAGAATTCTTCGGTATTGTCTTAGCAACTTACGAGGTCACCAGACACACCTTGTCTCACGGCGACATATCGGGGAAACTATTTACAACTCTAATGCCCTTAACAAAGAACTTGGCTAACTTGATAAGATAAGTTAGTAAATTTGAATAAGTTTGCATAACATACTCTGAGAAAAACCTTTTCCCGTTGAGAATGTTTTTTTTTTTTCATATTTATAATAACAACATTGAAAACCTCTCCGGCAAAGTTTTCGCTAGGTCGAGATGTCAAGATTTTGATCTCACCATGTCACACAAAACTTAGATAAATTTGCAGAGTTTACAAAATAGTTTTTGCTCATGTAAACTACTTCCAGTTTTCTATGATTCTGTCTTTGAGTTGCTATAAGATAAAAGATTGAGAAACTGAGTTCGCGATTAATATTTTTCAACTCTAGTTTGAAGTGATTTCCATTTCACTTGCACTGCTTCTAGTTGTGACATAAACGTTACAACAGCCTGATTCTCAGTCTAAATATTTGT
>OZ024747.1:6644130-6646630 GCA_964016885.1 Eledone cirrhosa
TGTATTAATTAATTATGTACACAATCACATAACCAAGAAAATTATGTCGCTTATGTTTCTGAAAAGAAAAACGACGTATGTATTGAAAAATGTAAAATTCGTTGTAAGAATACTACATCAATGTACAAATAAATATTCCGCATAAATGATTGAAACGACCTGCTTTTCAAAAATGTTGTCTCCTGCTGTCTTATGTCAGCTGCTTTAAACAAGTTACCAGCTGTTCAAAACTGCTGGCTACTGATATTTCAATCAATCTGTTGTTTAAAAATGCCGGCTGCTGCGACTGGATTTGTTGTTGTTAGAGTAGTTTTCATTATTGTTGTTATCGTTGTTGGTACAAATAGTTTAATGGAATTAATTCACATGAAATATTGAGGCTTGACAACTTTGACATATCGTATCCCCCCCCCCTCTAACTCTCTCTTTCTCTCTTTTTTTCTCCTTCCTCTCTTTTTCTCCTTCTCTTTCTCCCCTTCTCTTTCTTTCTCTCTCTCTGCGTCTACAACTCAAAGTAGTGTAGCATGAAGTTTCAGATTGGTTCCATATCTTACGTTATTTAGTCAAGTCTCCTTACCGTTCTAAGTTCAACTTTACATTTCATCTTCTCAGGGTCGATAAGGTAAATATCAGTCAAGTACTGGCATTCATTTAGTCAGTTGCCATGTCGCAAAAATATGTGTATTAGTTAACCGACTGTAGTTTATAATGTGGAGGCCGACAGGTTAACAGAAATGCTAGAGAGCCGTGTTGAATATATAAGGGCAATTAAGATTAACTCCTTTACGTTCTTCGTTCAAATACTGATCCTCCATTCTGACTTGGTCGATAATTGTTTCTACTCTTGGCACAAGGCCAGCAATTATCCGAGTGTATTACTGGTACTTTATTTTATCGACCCCGTAAGGATGAAAGGCAAAGTTAGCCTCGGCGGGATTTGAGGTAAACTTTGCCTTTGACTTTGCCTCTGACTTAGTCGATAATATTCACTTGTTGAGCCCTTAAATAACGAAGGAATCATTTGGGGTGCCATCGTGACGTTTGACCTTTCTTTGATATTAGTAGACCTGGCAGAGCCTATCTCTTTCCAGGTTTGATCACAAATACACAAATAGAGAGAGGAAGAGTGAAAGAAGAGAAGATAGAACCACATTATTGCTCCATTCTGAGTTCAAATCCCGCCGAGGTTAACTTTGCTAAAAGTAGAAACAATTATTGCTATTTTATTTATCGATACCAAAAGGGTAGGATTTGAACACAAATAATTAGAAGGAATGCCGTCAAGTATTTTAACCACACACCCCAAAACATCTGCCAGTTTGCTACTTTATGATATTAGCATTACTAAAATTAGGTTTTATGCTTAATTAAGATAAAAAGAATATTGATTTTTCTATCGTTCACGACGTTACGCTATGGTCAAGGCTGCACACATTTCCAATATTTCAATATTTTCACATCGTCTCTTTTTTTCTTTTCTTTTTTTTTTTCTCGTGAGAATTTATTCTTTTCATGTCACACTGCATGCAGATATGATCACTATGTGAGAGTTTGTCGCATATGTATCATATAATGTTAGCTGTCGTCTGACATTGGTTAAACTTTAACCGACGAAAACTTCCGAAATTTTGATTAATTCTGTTGAAAAATAATTGTTATATAAAGTGTCGTCTGCTTCGACACTAGCAAAGTTATTGGTAAAAACCAACATTTCCGAAGGGAAAGTTAAAATGTCAAGGGCGGGTAAAATTCCCGAGATCCATGGATGAGTTCTCTCCAGCGGTCTCTGTCCCTCATTATCGCTGCCATGTCCTGCGTCTCCAAGAGACCAGTGTCTGTCCTTAGGGCATCAACATATGTTAACCTCGATCTTCCTCTTCCAGTGTGTCCATGTAGGGGCTCCCACAGGAGCAGTGAATGCAATGTCAACTGTTGATGTCGGTGACCATGTCCAGCTAACCTCAGTCTCCTCTCTGCTACTAAATTATAATTAATCGGTGTGGAAGTTGGACCTTCGTAAAGACCTGAAGATTCGTCTATTTGTTGCTGTAGTAGAGTCTGTGCTGCTGTACGGGTCTGATACTTGGACACTGACCAAGAAACTCACTCAGATGGTGGATGGGTGCTACACGAGAATGGTGAGGATGGCTCTGAACATTAATCAGTATACACTGAGGATGACGAACTCAGAGCTGTACGGGAGCCTCCCAAAAGTCAGCTCGAGAGTAGCACAGAGGAGTTAAAATGTGGCACTTCCAATATCAAACATATTCGAAACTTTATCATCTAAAATCAGTTTAGTTTAGAGAACGGCATCTATACGTACTAAAAAAAAAAAGAGTGAAAATGTATAACTGTCTATTTTCTAAAGCATTCAACATCACGTAGAGTTTATTCCAGAAAATCCCATAATCTCTCTAGCCATTTTAAGATCCTGCAATAACGGTTCTACTAAGCATAACTGGAGATTTCTAATAAATATTGCTAAATATGCTTTTTA
>OZ024747.1:6659130-6664130 GCA_964016885.1 Eledone cirrhosa
AGATGCCAATATTTCTGTAAATGGATGAGGGTATAATTGATTGGAGCCATAGCAGTATATTACTGGTATAAGGCTGCGTACCGGCAGAGCCGTTAGAGCGTCGGCTTATATGTCTTGCGCGATTCGTACCGAGTCTCGACGCACTCAGTTGAAATCCCACCGAGGATTTTGTGATCAATAGATAAATTCCCCCGTCTAATATTGGCTTCGATCCTCTCTCTCTCTGTCTCTCTCTCTCTCTCTCTCTTATGTATTGTATGACATAACGACTCCCTTTCTAGGTCTCGAATCTGTGGAGTGGACACAGTTGTTATGTCCTCTGAATACAGTTTGTTATCTCCCCTAAAATAGGGAAGGTGATCACAGTGTCAAAATGAATGGACCTGTTATTTTTATCTAAAGACATTTTTTCCAATTCCAACCCGCCCGTCCCCTCAATCTATCTTATTTCTCATTCTTTCTTCTGATGAAGGACTAGCGTCCGAAACGTTAAGGCCCTCCTCCTGCTATATCAAGCGTTAACCTAATATATCCCTTCCATATACTGTACTGATTGTGTTGATATTTCTGTTTACCTTTTACATACCTCTATATATAAATATATATAATAGTAGAACACTCAGTCCGTGGGACGGGTTTACCTCCCCCAGGAGAGGTAACTGATTCTGCACATGCGTATTCGTACAGCTGTTTTTCCTTTTCCGTACAACATCATTTAGATCGAGCTGATGATCTGAATAATGTGAAACAATTGTTCTCGGTATGGTGAACCAACTGTTCTATATATACCCTGAGATTTGGACATACTAAGAATGAGCCTCTATACAGTCACTCGGTCTGCTGGAAATAGCAGCTTCTATACAGCCTCTATACAGTCACTCGCTCTGCTGGAAATAGCAGCCAATTCTTACTAAAATTATACATTACTATCCTTAAAATAAAATGACACGGGGTATGCATTCCTAGATGTCTGGGGAAAAAACAAAATAACCATGGTTAGAATGCAGTCGTGGCTGACCTAGGGCTATATAACAACAACAACAACAACGATATCAATAATACATATATTATCTCTATATCAACACCGTTTCATCATCATCATCGGCATCAGTATCGTCACCATCATCATCATCATCGATACCAATGTTACCAGCAGCAATATCGTCAACTTTTAATAATAATCAATTCTATGATACACAGCCATTAGCAAAACAATCGATATCACTACCACCACCACTAATACCATCACCACCACCACCACCACTACCACCACCACCACTACCACCACCACCACTACCACCACCACCACCACCACCACTAATACCATCACCACCACTACCACCGCCACTACCAGCAACACCCCTACCACCAACACCACCACCAATATCTTCACCACCGCCACTACCACCAACACCACCGCCACTTTCACCAACACCACCGCCACCGCCACCAACACCACCAACACCACCGCCACCAACACCACCACCACCAACACCATTGCCACCAACGCCAACACCACCGCCACTTTCACCAACACCACCGCCACTTTCACCAACACCACCGCCACTTTCACCAACACCACCGCCACTTTCACCAACACCACCAACACCACCGCCACTTTCACCAACACCACCGCCACTTTCACCAACACCACCGCCACCGCCACCAACACCACCAACACCACCGCCACCAACACCACCAACACCAACACCATTGCCACCAACGCCAACACCACCGCCACTTTCACCAACACCACCGCCACTTTCACCAACACCACCGCCACTTTCACCAACACCACCAACACCACCGCCACTTTCACCAACACCATCACCACTTTCAGTAACAATACTATTAATACCAACGTCAGCACTCTCTATTACACCACCACCGCCACCGCCACCACCACCACCACCACCAACACCACCAACACCACCAAAACGACAACAACCATTCCCAAGCGGGAATGTCTTCACGGTCGCTCGACCTGCTAGAAATAACAGTCTAATCTTCTTCAAATGAAACCCATCTTAGAAGAATACACACTCACTGAATAAAATAGAGCCTGATATACAAAAATATGGGATGGTCAGAACTGGAGTGTCCTTTATCATAGGTCTATGGGATCAACAATAACACCAACGTCTTGCCACTGCCTAAAGACGGAAACCTTTATGCAGTCTCTTGAACTGCTAGAAATAGTAGCTAAATCTTGCTCAAATCACCCAACGACAGAAAACTTTATGCAGTCTCTTGAACTGCTAGAAATAGTAGCTAAATCTTGCTAAAATCACCCAACGACGGAAACCTTTATGCAGTCTCTTGAACTGCTAGAAATAGTAGCTAAATCTTGCTCAAATCACCCAACGACGGAAACCTTTATGCAGTCTCTTGAACTGCTAGAAATAGTAGCCAAATCTTGCTCAAATCACACACTACACTCATACCTGTGCACAGAACAGGCAATACTGGACTGGAATGCTTTTGATCGTGGGTTTGTTCCATCGGGATTAACGAGGTTACACAGCAACAATATTACCTCCATTGCAGACACCAGGTCTAACACCAGCAACTATACAATCGTTGCTACAGGCAACAGCAACAACTACAACAATAACACCACATTCTCACCTCCACCACCATCACCACTACTACCACAACCTCTCTCACCTTCACCACCGCCGCCGCCACCACCTCTCTCACCTCCACCACCACCACCACCACCACCGCCTCTCTCACCTCCACCACCACCACCACCGCCACCACCTCTCTCACCACCACCACCACCACCATATCCCAATGATCTACTGCTCAAATAATAAATTCCTCGTCTTCATCTCCACCACCACCACAACCACTACCATCGGTAACAACAACAACAACAACAACAACAACAGTACCAGCAATATCAACAAGAAAACTGCAGTAAATACAAAAACAATATTTGCTGCATTTTCTCTGCATCTTTCTCTTTCATTCTGCGAAAAATAAGAGAGAAAAACAACAGCTTGATGTTTAGAAATCTCTCCAAGGTATTAAAAATCATGAACGGCTGAGAAATTTAGAGAGAATTTGGTCTAATTCATATATTGTGTTAGGAGTCGAACTAGCTTAGCCCATTACATTACCCCCAGGACTAACAGAGTCGTACTTTAGCCTCGTTCTGAAACAAGCACAGTTGAGCCTCGTTCTCGTACATGCCAACTCTGCGCAAATCTGTTCATTTAAGCAGGTTTAGCGTTTGGGGAGATTTGTTGTTTGCTGTTGTTGTTGTTGGTGTTGTTGTTGCTGCTGTTGTTGTTAGTTATCTTCTTTCTCTTTCCTCTATATTTGCTTGTGTGTTGCGTGCTCTTTGGCTATTGTTTATTTATCATTATGATTATTTGGATTGGCAGTATCGGTAGGGGGTCAGACGTCATGCTTTGAAGCATAGAGTTACCTCCCTTTATGATCTGAGTTCAAATCCCGCCGAGGTTAACTTTGCCTTTCATCCTTACGGGGTCGATAAAATAAAGTACCAGTAATGTACCGGTGAATTGCTGGCCTTGTGCCAAAAAGTAGAAACGATTATGATTATTACTATATCTATCTATCTATACATATAGATAGATTTCTTTATTTACCATAAAGGCATAAAAAGAAGGGACAAATACAAAGGGGAAGTTTACATATAATCGAGTAAAAAGGGTGTAACATGAAAATAATCGAAAATAACCTCAAAAGGGAGGGGACGTGATGGGGGTTGCACACACCCCCGAAAAAGTGTGTAATCCTTTGCCCGGGGAGCACATAGAGAAGGTGCTCCCCTCTCCTTTACTTCTTTACCTACAGGATGGTATACAGAGAAGGCCCATTTACACGAGCCATTCTCGCCACTATCACCCACCTTTCATAAAACTGCCTGTGGCCAAGCACCTCTCTCTCCATTCTTATCCTTCTTCCGAAGTGATATCGGAAGAAGTAGACCAGACTATGGTCAGAGAGGAAGTTGCCTGACCTCAGACCTTTCAATCGTGTCCACCAAACAACCTCTTTCAACATGGCTATTACGCACAGAAAAACCGCCTTTGCTTCCTTTGTGAAGAGGGGAGGCGGTTTGATTGTCATCACGGACTCGGCGGTCAATTTAATCGGCGCCACCCGCGACAGCAGTCGTTCGGCGTAGCCCCACAGATCAGCCACGCCCGGACATTGCACCAATGCGTGCGCAACGGTTTCTTCGTGACGCACGCATCTAGGGCAAATCTTTTTTGAGGGATCCCTGCCCGGGCGCCCGTGTCTGTAGAGCCTCTCTCGAACGGGTAGAGCCCCCCGGTAGCACTGCCAGGCCAGTGACTTCTGGAAGTTGTCCATTGGTCCTGGGCCGAAAGTCCTACCGAACAGGCTGGCCAGTTCGTCTTCTTCCATGTCCAGCGACTCTCCAAGGGTGTCATCGCCCCTGCTAGCCACCAGCCCTCTATTCTATCTATACATATAGATAGATAGATAGATAGATAGATAGATAGATAGATAGATAGATAGATAGATAGATAGATAGATAGATAGATAGATATAGATATAGATTATCTATATCAGTTTATCCCGGGTACAATCGGGGGTAACCACAGTACGTAAGGTACTGAATACAAAGCAGAGTATAAATATTTAATATAGAAAAGGCTTCTACAGGACTAGAACTGTTTTATTCCGGAGAAATCATCATGAAACCCGGGGCTTGTATTGAGTACCTTACTTACAGTGGGTACTCATTGACAGTGTTGTATGTTATGTTGGTATTAATTTTAACACAAGGAAATCAGATAATACTCAAATGTAAAAGAAAAACCAATATATATATACTGATATATATAAACTGATATATATATATATGTGTGTGTGTGTGTGTGTGTGTGTGTGTGTGTGTGTGTGTGTATATATATATATGAAAAGAGTCAGGACCCCGACGGCTGAGCTCCGGCCGTTTCAACAGCTAGATCCGAACTGAGACAGCTAGATAGAACCGT